>SNQJ01S0161886.1:0-21530 GCA_010110895.2 Picea sitchensis
TATCGTTATCCATCAAACAAACTTGGGTCCATTACCCAAACCTGGGTTCTCCAACTTCACATGGTCATAACTCTCTAACCGTGAGGAGTTATGTGACATTCTACATACCACTGGAAATAGCATGACAAACACTATCCATCTAGGATAGTTTCCCTGGAAAATTCACTGTCCTTCATCTCATTATTCCACAATTAAGCATCGGTTATCTGTTAGGATATTTAGACACTTAGGAGTTAGTTAAGATCTACTTGGTCTAATATGTCGTTAGGTAAAAGTGTCTTTCTTAGTATGTTTCTTTAGTATGCATTAGTATGCATTTGTAGTTAGGAAATTCGACGGTCACGATATGTTCCCAACATAGAGTGATTCGACGGTTCATACTCTTCTCGATCTTAATGACCATTGATCTGTGGCTTAACACCCGATTAGTCCATGATCTCTATTTAAAGAGAATGGAGGGTTATTTACCAATGATCGATTGTGAGACTCTCTTGAAAAATCTCTCTGTAATCTTTTTCTTTGCATTAATAAACTGTTCCAAGTGGTCACATTGGCTGGGGTCGTGGATGTTTCCTCGTAGGGGTTTTACCACGTGAAAACATTGGTGTGTTGATCTTTGATCTGGTTATGTGAGTGGTTACTGAAGGTGTTCATTCTCTATTGGAATACCTATGTTTTCAAACATGGTATCATAGCCTGTTTGAAGACCCGCTCCTGTTGAAGATTGAGATCGTGAAGCCGAGTTGCATCATCTCCACTTTCTATCATTTCTGTACATTTATGGGTTGTGATGACTATTCCATTGCATTACGAGCACTCGTTTCATTCAAGAACACTTTTTGTTTCACTCGAAAAGGTTTCCGTTTGCCCGAGATATGACCATTACAGTCAGATTCGGAGGTATAAAGCTTGAATACGCATTTTTTAATTTTTTTGCAGAGTAGTATTTTGGTTTTATTTTGTTTTTTTTTTAATTTATTTCTGGGTTGCTACTCTTTTAGATCTGCGTATGCTCTTTTCCCTGCACCCTATGCGATCTCGGAAAATCATAAACAAATAGGAAAAGGTGCATCTTCCAGGTAAGCTAACTGAGATCTAACCCTTGTTGTCATCGAGAAACACAATTTTTTTCTTGTGTGGAAAGAGGTTTTTTTTAGCACGCTCTCCAAGACCGTCTTCAACAACAACAATCCTCCTTCTAAACATTACAATATGTTTTGCTAGATCATTTGGTTAAAAGTTGTCTTATTAAGTAAGAGATCTTGACTTCAAGTCTCTCTTTTGTTACCTTTTTTGAAAAAGCTTATGCTAAAATTGTAAAGTGTATTTCACTTCAAATATAAAAGTGAATCACTATAAGTAGCTTTAATCTTTTATTTTAGAGTTATTTATTTTGCATGCAACTTTTCTGTTATAAAGTAACTTCATTGTAAAAGTGATCCCCACTCCTTTTTATAAAAGTTGATCACTTCATAAAGCAACTTACATAATCACGTGGTCATTTTGTTACCGATTGTGCCTTTTTTTTAAAATGGCATAACTCTAACATCGAAAGTTTGTTTTTAGTGCCGTTTTTTTAAAACCGCATAACTTTTCGAGCTCTTTCCATCCAGATCATCAGTTTCAGTTTTTAAATCCACATTATCTGCATATTTAATATGGCTTCTACAAGTATCGTCTTGCTTACTAACAACAACTACTTCAAATGGAAATCTTATATGGAAGATTTATTAAGAAGTAAAGGCTTGTACTGGATTACCTTGGGAAAGGAAAAAACACCCATTGATGCTGATAAGAAAGCTAAGTGGGATAATAGGAATGATGAATCACATGGACTAATCAAAATTTCCATCTCTCCTGATTTAAGGTACCACCTTCAAGATATTGATGACCCCAAAGAAGTTTGGGACACGATTGAATCTGTGTTTGGTAAACTCAATATTATTTGAGCACAATAGTTAGAAAATCAAATACTAACCTTGAGTCCAAATGATTTTTCTAGCCTTGGAGACTATCTATCTAGGTTTAAAACACTCAGAATTTTATGTGAAGAATGTAAGATAAAGATGGAGGAAGAGTGTTGCATCTATCTTATTATTTCTAAGATAGGTAGTGCATATTATGTGTTTGTATCTACCTTTTATGCCATGAGAGAGGCTCTAGGGGAAGAAGCTTATGAAAAACCCAGTCTTGATTCCTTTTGTGCTTCTTTGATTCGTGAGGAAGACAAGCTTGTACAATTTTGAGTGATCAACACTGTAACAAACCTCTTGTTTGTCACGACATCAACCTCTCATAACAAGTGAAATTTTTGTTTTTGTGTGTGCGTGTGTACAAGGGTAATAAAGACATTATACTTTGTGTCGCAACACGATGACAAACATGACGCGTGCAACTGCGACAACAACACGACGACCTCAGATGCACATCAAGCATATGGAAGCAATGAACGAAAATCATCTGACAAAAAATCAGACTGACTACCCGTCTGTCCTACCCTGCAATGGTTAGGACCTCTAGGACACATAAGCAACGCTCAAGCCCAGGTTCCCATCGATTTCGACCATTTTAGGTCTCAGGGTTGGTGACTGTTCTGAGGAAAAAGGAGGTTTCTACATCCCGCCTGACTCAAATAGACCAAGCCTACTAAGCTAAGGACAATCATCCTAGAAACCCAATATTAATTACACAAGTAGCTAGAACCCTTACAGTGAGCAAACAAGCACATTAAATGTTTACATAACCAAGTATAGACATTACTTATAATAAACATCAACAAACCTCCATTTCATCATTCTATTTTTCGTGGCGCAAGAAGTAAATAACCGACAACCAGTCAGTACATTGACACTTCATGGTGACCACGAAGTAAAATCTAAACTTTAAGCATTACATCACTCAATACCTTAAATTTTCATGCCATAAGAAATAAATAAGTTTAACCATTACTCAAGAACAAATTGAACAATCATAAACTAAATATCTAAATCCATCATCTATTACATTCAATTTAGTGCGCGCAAAGAGTCAACTCCACGAGTCCTAAATTCATTAAGGAGTTTTGTGTGAGCAACAGGTTTCGTTTACATTAATTAATCGACACACACGAGATCTCTAACTACTTAATTAAGTTCGTGCATCGTTAAACAACGCACATGGCCAAATGTTAACTACAACACTCATAGACAAAGCAAGTCATGGTGCTAGGGAACTACCCATAATTCGTGGTGAAAATTTAATTACTATTCAAACAGAATTGTACAAGTCAACAACTTATTGACAACAAAATTGTCATGCAAAACTCTATAAAAGGGCCAATTGAAGGATGATAAAGGGGGTTTATTTCTACTATAATTCTTGCTCAACTTAATCATTTAATAAATAAAACTATATTTCCATGAGGGTGTTCCTCCTTCCAATCCTTGTCACCTAACTCATTTAAAATGGAAAGGGTAAACTTGTTGGCCCTCCCCTTTTTAAATAAAAGAGGACATTTCAAATCTTTATATAATGATAAAATTAACCTTCAATAAATCAACTTTTAATAAATAAAACACACTCACTTTGATAATAAAATTGTTGCGTGATTCTTAAAATGAAACAGCAACAGAAACATCCACTCTTATCATCATGATAACATTAAATTTTAATAATAGAATTTTAATGAATGAAACCTTTAATAAATAAAACACAATCCATCTTTTAATAATTAAAACTGTTGGGCGATTCTTAAATGAAACAACAACAGAAACATCCACTCTCATTATCATGATAAACTTAACTTTCAATAAATCGGCTTTAATGAATAAAACCTTCAGAGTAATCTGTGCATGAACCCTTTAAAGTCGGAGTAAAAAGAAATGTGTGTCATGAGAAGTCTGTGCCTGAATAAGAGCGCACTGACCAAGTCTGTGGTCTAGCTGTACTGACCAACCCAAGAACAAGCTGTCATAAATTTAAGGAAAAATGTTGGGATAGGTCCATGGTCTTAAAACAAGGCGAAATCAAGATTGAGGCAACTGTCGTTTTAGGAATGGGCATTTCACGCCTCCAGAAAGATTGCCACCATTCGCACATGCACCCAATCCGGCCTGTAGTTCCCAAACCCAACACACAGGCACACTAAAAATGAAACTCAAGACGGTAAGAATAAATCTCAGAGCAGAACCTGCGGAAACAAACCGTCTTAACAACAGATGACTCTGATCCACGAATGGAAGTCTACTGAGAATACAATGGGTCGTGGATCAATTCCACCAAGGACTAAGAATTACACATCCAACCCAAGCCACAATACACATCGATAATGATGGCATCTACAGAAGGCACTACGAGGAGAGCCCACGAGGATCCCAAGGTTGTGCACTACGTGTCAACTACCCAAACAAAATAAAAACAAAAGGACGGGACACAACCATCCATGGAACTGTGTGGGGGTTTGGACAACGACAACTGAGCCTCCAAGCATCACATCACACCCACCCACAAAGGGGTAGCAAGGAGAGCCCAAGGATCGGGACTAGGCACTATGCATCAATTACCCAAAGAAAAATTAAAAGGGCGTAGAACATAGCCATCCATTCAAAAAAAAAAATGTCGGAGATTGTCCCAATGGCCTGTCCAGCACCAACACTTCGCCTTCTCTCAATACTAATCCACCTCAAACGTCCAACACCAATAAGAATCAAACAAAATGTAGGCAGGAAACACAGTCAATGCAGGTGGAAAAAATCGATTTAGACATATAAACTCAGGCATAAAAGAAAACGAGCAGGGTAGAGGGATGAATTTTCAAGGCAATCTAAACAAATTGTAGCCACAATTGATCTCGCTTGTACACTAAAATCTGTTGATACTGAGAGGGGGGTGAATCAGTATCAAGTACAATTTAAAAACCTTTTCCAACTTATACTTAAACCATTCAATTATATCCAATGAGCAATGAACAAAGTATCAAGTACAATTTAAAACCTTCCAACTTATAATTTAAACCATTCACTATAACTTCAATGAGAGCTGAACAATAGTATAAGAGTTGCACCACACACCACACACCATGCACAATAGTATACAGAATCAATGTTGTTCAAGGGAAGTAATGACTTCCAAAGGTATTCATAGCTCTGAATGTAAATGGAGGGATAAACCTCCAAGTGGAAGATACAATCCTCCAATAATAAGAGAGATTTGAACTCTCATCCTTTCCCCTTCCTTCCACCCATGAATATATGAGAGATAAACTTTACTGGTATGTTCTCAAAACCCAACTTGAAACAACATTTAACACTCAATATTTAATATCTAATTCTGAAATCACACACAAGAAACTACAGTCCATAATTCTAATGTAGTGGTTCCACCAGATTTGAGTTCAGGCTAAAACGTTAAGGGAATTGTTTTAATTGGAACACCCTCATGCTTATTGACCTCGTTTGACTGGTCACAAACCCTATATTCCACAGAAAGGGTATCTCCATAATATAGTGAACAAGAGCTGAAATTTAACAGAGGCAGCCTCTATATACCTTCAATACCATAGTTATTGCACCATCTTAATCATTCTAGAAAAAGTTATAGAAAAAATGTAAGATGAATCCTAAAAACAACAAGTCTAGAACACATCACCAAAAGACTTCATCCCTTGAAACTAATCTTTTTCTTTCTTCTTCCTCCTGAAATTGACTTGTATCAAATGAATGTATAATGATGTTTGGTTTATACCATTTTATGTCACTTCCTTTTGCCATTAGAATAAATCCTCGACACTTTCTTTATTTTAGAATTTTTCTTTAATTATCTTAGGGCCTACATGTACAATTCACTTGTCATCTTCAAAATTCATTTATCCTCAACCATGAGGGTCCACATGACGCCCCACATACCACCAGAAACAACTTGATGTATACCATCCATCCATGGTGTTGTATCTCAGATGTGCATTTTCTCTCATAACCCAAATAACTTCATCAATCTGTGGTCCAAACCCATGTCTAGGGTTGACATCCATGACAACAAACAATCTTCCAAATACCCCCTTTGGTTTTTCATTGATGGAAACACTCATGCTCCCCCTATCATCATGATCCACTTTCTCTCCCCTTGACATCAATGGCAAAGGTTAGGGTTTCTCCTCCTAAGTTTAATGGAAAAAGGTAACCTTCTTTCTTTTGGGTTGCTCCCCCTCAACATGTGGCACCCAATAATACTTCATCCTATTTTTGAGCACCACTGACACATCTTGATTATTTCAGAATGAACTTTAATTTAAAGATTAATGAAGATTTACACCTTTTCCAAGTATTTTGGTATGAGTCATCTCCAAATGCAACATTTCCAATTCTTTTTCTTTCTTCGTTTACAAATTTGCTTTTGGATCTCCGTCATAAGGGAGATGAGCACCCTGCCTATTAACCATTCATCTTCTTCTTTACCTCTTTCAGCTACTCAATGCTATTAAAAAATTTTCATTGTGTGGAATTTCTTTCATTTTCCATGTTTTAGTTGGTATGCAAACATTTGGTATATGATTATCTTCCTCCATCTCCGGCAACTGCTTTGTGACCAAGATTGTTGCAATCAGGATACAATATTTTGATCCATTAATGGGTCAAATGGTTTATAATTTTTGTTGAAAGGTCTATTAACATTTTCATATCTACTATTTTCAATATTCATGTAGCTTGCATAGCTATTCCTTTCATTGATTCTACAATTGGATTGCCTTGTGTCCAAAATTTCCACAAGTATAACAATGGATACCCAATGTAAGTGATCTCTCTTCTTCTTTGTGGTGTGGTCCATCCGGTTTCATGATCTATTCTTCAGAAGTTTCTTTCATAATGATTGCTTTCATACCGGATGGGAGATGATCTTCTTGATGTCTCATTCCTTCAATTCTATTTTTCTATCTTGTTGTTCAACTCTTCTGGAGTTTTGGTTTCACTCATTTTCAACTTCCTCTTCTTGTTTGTTGTCTTCAAACCTGCTTACCATCCTAGTCCCTGCTTGCCGCTTGGGAGAGAGAGATTTGACCGCTAAGGATCTCATCTAATTTTCGAGTGCTTTTTTCGAAATTCTTCAAACTTTTTGTTGTCAATAGTAGCTCCCCCTTTGTGTGATCCAATTCAATTTCTCTCATAATCTTCTAATTGTCTCTTCAAGCTATTAATGGTCTTTAGAAGTTTGTAATTCTCTTCTTCACAACCACTCAATTCACCTTTAGTATTATGTTTGTGGTTCTAAGTCATATTTTCACTTCGCAACATGATTCAACTTTCAAGATTCTCATCTTCTTGTTCACTCTCTCTGCATTGTCTTTGTAACCCAAAAAGGAATCAAGGTTGGCTTCTTCATCCCCAAATCTCTTCACAAATGATTTATTCTTTACCCCATGGATCATTCGTCCTGGTTTCTCTTGGTTATGAGAAGAGGACCCTCCCTCCATTATCTCTTCATCACTCTCATGGTGAGATGTCATCATCCCTTGATAGAAGCTCTTTTATTATTGAGGTATAGCCAACAATATGTCATGGTCTCACCACACCAAAGCATTGAGAGGAGACTTCACCTCATCTTCCACTTCCTTTCTCTCTGAACCTTCTCCTATTTCTTCATCAAGGCCACATTCCATGGCGTTCCTTTAAAGTATGCTTCTGCTTGTTCTGGGTTTTGTACTCCTGTTTCGGCCTTATATGCTATAAGAGTCTTCATGTAATTCATCCATTGTCATTTTGGTCAAGCTCTCCAGTTTCTTCAATATTAGACCTTAGTATCATACCTCTAAAGAGAAGGATCTCAACACTTTGCACAACCAACGCATTCATCAAGCTCTCTGCTACCTAATCATTTGATAGCATTAACAACTTATCAACTCTAAGAAGATATGTACATTCTCCTTTTCATTCATCTTCAAATTTTCAAATTTCGCTTCTATGTCTTCTTAAAGCTGACCTTCTTAACTTTTGGATCACTTCATAGATGCTCTTGAGTTTCTCCCATACATCCTTAGAAGTGTTACAACCCATCCCTTTTCTAAAAATGGTTGGTGCCAATGATCCTAAAATAACATGTCTGGATTTTCAATTACAACTCATAAGATTCTTCTCATTTGTATCGGTTGGAGCATTATTTGGGACAGCATAGCCATTCACAACTGAAAATTAAAATGTCTACTCCCAAAGTCAGTCATAGGTAAGTCTTCACTCTGTCACTCCAAGATGCATAATTTCTTTTCCATCAAATTTTGAATCCCATTTGAAATGTGCTCTGCTATCCATTTCTGCCGATTTTCCTTCCAAGTATTAAACTGCTCAAGGCAAACCGATTTGATACCAATTGTTGATAATGAGAGGGGGTGAATCAATATCAAGTACAATTTAAAACCTTTCAAACTTATAATTTAAACCATTCAATTATATCCAATGAGAAATGAACACAGTATAAGAGTTACACCACACCACAATACACCATGCAATAAATATATAAGGAGAAATAATCAATCGCTTTTGTTCAAGGGAAGTAATGACTTCCAAAGCAGAATACAGCCTTTCCAAATGTAAGGGAGGGATAAATATCCAAGAGGAAGATAGCAATCCTCCAATATCAAGAGAGATTTGAACTCTCTATCCTTTCTCCTTCCTCCACCCAAGAATAAGTAAGGAGAGAGGCCAAAACCCTGTCTAATTGGCGTTTGTCTCAAGACCCAACTTTAAAATGCCATGCCCTGTGCTCAAGACATTTAACATCTGATTCTGAACCACACAAGAAACTAAGGGAAGTCCCATTATTTCCAATTTGAAGTGGTCCCACTCAAATTTGGAGTTCCATGTGAAAAGTTATGACTGTTTTGCATTCGAATAATTGCTATTGGATCTGGGCTGTGGATCTGTCACAAACCCTATATTCCAATAGAGGTATCTCCATAATTATAGCTAATCAAGAGATGAAAATTTTACAACAGAGGTGCCTTTGATATGTCAAATTACCATAGTTATTTCACCATCTCAATCGTTCTAGAAAAAAAGTTATAGCAAAATGGTGGGAAGATGATCCCCGGAAAATAATATACCTTAGAACATATCACCAAAATATTTCATCCTCCTTTGAAATCCGGCCTTTTTTACTTCTTCTTTCTTCCCTCCAAATTCGACTTGTATCAAATGAATGTATAATGATGTTTACTGGAGTACCATTTTATGTCACTCTTTAAATATTAGTCGACTACACTTTCTTATTTTGTAATTCTTTCTTTAATTATCTTCAAAAATTCATTTTTCCTCATGGTTGAGGAGATATTCAAAATTCATTTCTCCTCAACCATGAGGATCCACGCGGACGTGCCACATACCACCGAAACAACATGATTTATACTATACATCCATCCAGGCGGTGTTGTATCTCGACGCTCTATTTTCCTTCATGTCCAAATAACTTCATCATCAATCTTCAGGTCCAAAACCCGCGACTAGGGTTGATATCAATGACAACAACCAATCTTTCCAACAAAATCAGGAAATTCTAAACAAGGCGCGGTAAACTCCTGCCAGTTGAGAGAAAGTAAAATAATGCCAGAGGGAAACATTGGTATGCATTAAGCAGAGCTAACCGTCTTAAAACATCGTAAACACAAAGCCACAGGGGAATAGGATTTGCATCAATGGTGGAAGCATGCAATACAAAGGTGCAAGGACCATCCATCAACATGAGTAACCACAGGGTAAACGGATAACTGGTGCGTCCTTTGCATCACCATCCTTGCAAAGAAAAGTAGGGCATTGATATCCACAGGTCTATTAAAGTCAAAGCGACGACCATAGATCAGTTCTAACACCGTTAGGGCGTAGAATCGGTGTGCTAGGGACGGCGGGAAAACAATTTTATGGTCATAGTCAAACCACAGGGCTTTCAAGTCGTGCGGGGATGAAGGCCATGGGATATCAATCAACCAAACAATTAGCCAAGCTAAGAAAAAGGGGTCCACTATCAATCTAAGTATCCAATCCATTTATAAATCAATATGTAAAATCCAAGCATAAGTCCCATGCATTCTATTCTACAAATAAAAGAGCTTATCAAGCTTCTAATCACACTGAATGACATCTCATGCCATAACTCCTCGCCACACTGTCGAGATTCACTCCCATCTCCAAACAATGCGCTAGGTGGTACTTTCTTCCTTAGCCCCTTCGAATGCGAAGGGCTTACATTACACTATCCAGAGATTCCGCTCTAGCTCCCAGCCTTGTCTTCGCAAGGGCCGAAGCTACCACTTCTCCGAATGGGTATCCCAACCAACACAAGTAAATCAATCAAGTCGAGACAAGAATGTAACGCTATCGCAACAAGATCCTCCATCCTACTCCTTTCCTTATTTTAGCAGAGTTTCAAACTCTTCTTTCCTCTAAAATCTTCATTTAATTAAAGTTTTAAAAATAAATTTCTAAAATTTCTCTCCCACAAGTGTCCCCCATCCCCTACATTCCTCCATAAATTGGCCTTTTACCAAGTAATTATCTTCATTTCCCTCACCCACCTAGAGTTACTCCTAGTCCACCCAAATCCCTAGATTCCTTACGTTTTAAAGGTTTTCCCTATTGTTAAATTGTTAATTCAGTTTAAATTTAGAAAGCTCTTAAATGTGGATTATTTACTAATTTGACTTCCTGCTTTTTCCCTTCTTTAAGTTCCATTTTTTTATGTTTACCTCTTTCCTAGTTTTCTATTTTTTTATTTTCCCTCTTTCCCCTTTTACTTAGAACTCAAAAGGAAGGTGTGGAATATAACCCTTTTCCCTTTATCATTAATTTAGTATCTTTAAATTATCAAATAATAAAATACCAATTCCCCTTTAATTTCATTTTATAAACATATTTTATTTCTTATTAATAATTTAATTTCTTACTCCCTTCATGTTACAAAATTCATGAAGACCATAATTATTACCTAAGTGGTTTTTATTTTAAAATTTATTATCTTTATTTTTATTTTATCTATTTTTTGCCAGTAGACAAAATTTTTACCCCAATAAATTTTAGATTTAGTGCTTAGGATTTTGTAATCGGGCTTTACATTTAATTAGGGAAATTGTTTTAAAATTTAACCGTTATTTGCCTTAGGCCATTCAGGTTCATCCTCTATCATCATCAATGACGCAGTTCTTCGTGATCGCATCTAGGTGCTTCCTGGTAGTGCCACTTTGTTCGCTCTTCGTAACGACGCGTTCCTTCTCGTGACACACCTACGCGTCTGGTGCCACTTTCCTCTTCTTTACCGACAGACATCAATAGCCCTCGAGTCACCACCGGCCAGCTTCGAACTGGTGACAAAGATCGCCGGTCCTCTCGACATAGGGTAATCGTTAACCCAGCTCGAAAGCCAACGACGGAGTGCTAGTAGGCGCCATGGTGGTTGTTGTTCTACACTCACATCTCGGTAGTCGTAGCGCACCCCTTTACCCATATGTGAGTCCGGTCGTTATCGTCAACCGCATCATCAACAAATCATGTCGTAACATATCCATATCATATCATCTATAGTCGATGCACTAATATCACGAAAACAATCAAACCCCAATGGCACACTCCCTCGACTCGAACCGGAAACTAAGGGGTTCCATCGATGCCCTTACATCCTCGAGGTCCAAAATCATACACACTCAAGAAAACGACGGTCACCTATCTAAGGCTCAATGTAGTAAACAACATGTCATCAACCCATGCCTCATAATCAAAATCAAAGTTTTAATAGAATAATAACTTGGACACCGCAGTAAACTCAAAGAATAAGTTCACTAATGAGCACAAGAGAGGGATGTTACAACACCGCAGTCCCTCTCCAACAAAGCCTTAATAAATGCAGATAAACCCAAGTATCCCAAGAAGAAACATCCTCGCCACAACAACAACAAACAACATAAGGGTCCCAAACCAAATCATAAAGCTACAACTCCTAATGGTGACAAAGGAGAAAATATAAAAGTAAGAATACCAATGCATAATGTAAACTTTGATAAAGATAGGTCATGATGAGTCCAAATGTCATCTTCTTGAAACATTTAGAAGCAACGATGAAGAAGCACAACATCGTATTGATTCTATTTCTTCTTCTCACATGCACTTTTTGCCTCTAGTTTCTCCTTCAATTCAAATTTACTACTACTTTCTTCTAATGAGTGGCTTATTGATTCAAGAGCATCTTATCTTATGGTTATGACAAATCATATTTCTTCTAATGAATGCAACACCAAGAAATATTTGTTGGTGATGATAGATCTCTTGCTGTTGTAGGATCCGAACAGCCTGGCAGATAATGGTCATTTCAATGATGTATTATGTATTCCAAGTCTTCTTGCAACCTTCTATCAATATACCAAATTCTTTCAGGTGAAGGTAAAACCGCCAAGTTTTCACCACCCGTTGTAATCAAGGATCTAAAATATCCAAGCATGTTCTTGTAACCGAATTGTCAGATGATATTACCAGGTTGTGCCAAGTTTTGAAAATTTTGTCAGCTTTTTTTTCAGTTTTTGTTGCTCATAGCTACGACTTGAGCAAACTTTGTCATGAGTTTATAATTCAACCATCGCTCTTTGAAACAACTATGTAATCAACATGGTGACTGGCCTCACCTTGTTTCCATGCAGATGGTGTTTTGTGCTGTTCTAAAACATCATCTTTATGCTTTGAATAATGTGCCTCTTGGCATGCCTTTGGTCCTTTGCAACTTGTTCACGCTGATTTGTGTGGTCCACTTCTTCTCATTTTTCAGTATTTTAAATTTCATTGATGACTTTTCCGACGTACTTGAGTTTTACTTTAAAAATTAAGAGCGAAGTTTTGACAAGTTTTTTGCCCATGCGCCCTTTGTAGTAGTGAAATCGACATCAACAAAGGTTAAGAACATATAATGGAGGAGAATATGTGGAAAATAAATTTACAAGTTACCAGACGAAGACAAGGAATCCAAATGCAACAATCGCTCTTTTATTTCACATACACCACAACAAATGGTGTGTTGTTGAGAGAAAAGAACCGCATTGATTAAAAGAAATGGATAATTGTATTATCCAATCTAAAAGATTAAGTCTAAAAGTGGTCAGCGGAAGCCATCAACCGCGGTAAATTACATAGTAAATCACACTCCCCACAAAGGCTCTTTATAAAATATAAATAATCAAAGAATCTTGACCAAATTAAAACTAAAATGTACTGCGGTATGTGGCGTTATTAATCGAAGGGCTCACATTCCCATGAGAGGAAAGTACTGTTCTAAAAATGAGAAGTATATCAGCTTGGTTATTCTGAAGATGTCAAAGTGTACGCATTCTAATCAGCTATCGTACGAAATTATTATTAGAAGAGATGTTAAATTTGATGAAAATATCTTTGGCCTCAGTCTAATTCACAATTGTGCCTTCTTCGGCCTAACAACCACATTGGTTTCATTTGTGCCCTCTTATGATCCGGTTTCTTCTTCGTGATGATGACCATGAGGGATTTCGAAATCCACCTCCGCTCACCCTCCGATGAGTCCTTTGAACTGAATCCAACACCAACCCACCCGCTTTCCTAGATGGTCCGTCAACACGGAGAAGTAGTCGGTGATCTTGTCAATGATCATACAAATCAGTGTCATGCACGGTCATAGTTCCAACGAACCTCCTCTCTTTTGGCTCAAGTTTCAAACTCATGATCCGTATATATACCGCGGCTTCCCAGTCATCAAGATTGGGATACAACAATGAATGAAGAGTATCGTTTTATAATGGCAAACGATCCTTGGGATCTTATACCTCTTCCAAAAGTAAGAAAACTTGTTAGATGCAAATAGGTCTATAGGACCAAGAGTGCATCGGATGGACAAATTAGCAAATATAATCCATGCTAGTTGCCAAAGGATTTTCCCAAGTTGAAGGAATTGACTATAATGAAACATTTTCCCCCAGAAGAAAAATAAATTCCATCTTCCTTGTTTTTTCCCTTAATTCTCACATAAATGGGAGGTTCATCAAATGGATGTTAAATCCTCCTTCTTGCAATCTAAGATTTGTAAGAAGAAATCTACATGGAACAACCCGGCTATGTCCAAATGACGTAGCCTTGTTTGTTGTCTCAAGAAATCTATTTATGGTCCCAAGCAAGCTCCCCAAGCTTGGTATGCCAGAATAGCGCTCTTTCTTATTGCCACTGATTCTCTAGATGCAATTATGATCCCAATGTCTATACAAATAAATTAGGAAGCCATCTAATAATCCTTTGTCCTTTATGTTGATGACATTATCTACACTGGTGGTGACTCAAAACTTTAAACCATGTGAAACCACCTTAGAAATTTGAAATGATAGACTTAGGCCTTTTTATGCCATTTCCTCAATCGCCTTTGTAAACCAATGAAGGAATTTTTCTTTCCCAATCTGGCATGTTTAGAAACCTTCTTCTTCGTCAGCTTTCACATGGACGCATTGTAAACCAACTTCCTCCCTTCCATCTGGAAAGTCACAATTGCATTTCTTTGAAGTTGATGCCACCAAAATCGCCGCTTAGTTGGATGATCTTATACTTGACTCATACCCATCCTGTATCTTTCCTTTGTTGTTAATTTGTTGCCCGATATATGAAAACACCTCACGAAAGCTATTGAAAGCCTAAAAGGATAAGCCTCACCATGTTTGTGTACGCTTCAAATCCGACATACATAATGCCTCGGGGACTCCTTATTATTGGTTTCATCGATTCGTATTTCAAGGCCACGACTCCATTGATCGAAAATCTATTGTAAGTTATGTTTTTAGCCTTGGTTCTTGGTTCTCATTACTAATCAGAAGAAACAATGCTATTATTGCACTTCTTCGGTAATGAAAATCGAATGGTAATGCAGTCGAAGCCCCGGGTTTCATTGCATCCTTTCTCGAGTTTGATTCTAGCACCAAAGATCCCAATTGTGCCTTGGTGACAACTCAGTGCCATCAAGTCAGCTAAAGACCTTAGTTCAACATCGCGATAGAAAAACACATCGAAGCTACACATGCACTTCCTCTACTCCTAAAGATAATTCATGACTGTTATTGCAGTTGCTCTTTTCCCACAGTAAGATCAAGTTGCGCATATTTTCACAAAGTCTCTTACGTAAGCGAAGTTTTCCAAACTTTATATCTTATAAGTTAGAGTTCAAGAAGTTAATATTATGGGGATAATGTAATGTTCCTCTTTCTCCTATTGTGTCACTATTGTAAATCCTTCAATCCTATCCCAAGTTGTTCTTAAGGGGATGTGTTAGGATATTTAGACACTTAGGAGTTAGTTAAGATCTACTCTATTCATTTATGTCGTTAGGTGCGTGTTTCTTAGTATGTTTCTAGTATGCATTCATGCATTTGTAGTTAGAAAACCGGACGGTCATGATATGTTCCCTCACATAGAGTGATTCGACGCATTCATAATTCCCATTCAATCCACCATTGGATTTGGCTTATCACTCGATTGGTTCATGATCTCATTTAAAGAGCATGGAGGGTCATTTGTTTATGATCGACTCTGAGAAACTCTCTTGTAAAAATCTCTGCACTTTTTCTTTGCACACAACCCAAGTGGTCGCTTGTTCAAGGCTTTCATGGATACGTTTCCCTGCTAGGGTTTTTACCGTACTTGAAACACGGCAGGTTGATCCTTGATCCGGTTATGTGAGTGGTTAATGAACGTGTTCGCACCTCCTGAAACCAATGTTGTCAACATTCTTCTATTCCTAGCCTTCCGTGAGAGTTTCACCATAAGGGGGACCCTTTGGAGTTCATCCATATTTACTTTATAAACCATGACAAAAACAATAATGAATCATACATTTACATCAAACAACTGGGTCCATTACCCAAACTGGCTTCAAGGGCTGACATCAATGACAACCAACCCTTTAATCAACATGATTAGTGTGAATCAATATCATCTTAATATATTTACAATTAAATTAATAAATAAAATATTTAAAATCAAAAATTCTATTTTTCTTAAATCATCATTAAATTTTATATTTCAAATTTTTTTTATTATATATTTATATTTTACAACAGTATAAATAAGAATTATAAAAAAATTATTGTATCCTAATATACTTATATTTAAATTAAAAATATATATATATTTAAATTAATAAATAAAAATACTTAAAAAAAAATTTATTTATCTCTTTAAAATCATCACAAATTTTATATTTCAAATTATTCTATTTATTGTACTTATATATTTAGAGGTATTTTACGATCACATTAATAAGAATTATAAAAATATTATTAATGTGAGAGTTTCAACCATAACATATTTCATAAAGTCATAGATTCTTTTTACTTCCACTTTTACATTAAAAAAACCTTTACATAGATTATTTTTACTTTCACTTTTATATTTAAAAAAGTTTTCATTAAAGTAAATGTCAACCAATTTAAATTTAATGTAGGTTTAATACACATTCACTAAAGCAGAGATAATATTTTGGTTTTTTAATTAAATGCATATTTATCAAGTATCTTTTATTATTTTAAAAGGTTAATTATTTCAGAGTAATAAAAAATCATAAATGTTAAATTTGTAAAAAAAATAAAAATTATAATATTTATTAAAAAATAAACATTTTTACAATTATTTATAATTTATAATTATTAAAATACCTTAATAAAATTTCAATTTTAAATTAGAAATTATTAATATAAAATAGATTCAATCTTCATAAATTCCTTTCATCTATTTAATTATGTAATGGTAACACGTAAGTTCATTAATTTAAGATAGTTTTGTAGAAATTTAAATAAACAAATGCCAATAAAAAGAAACCCGTAGAATATGATGAAAAACATTCTTGACATGAAAGCAGTCCAATCAATTTATATATATATATATATATATATATATATATATATATATATATATATATATATATATATATATTAGCTACTTTAAAAAGTAAACAACTTGTTTACTGCTAATATATATATGCATCATTCAAAAGCAAAATCCATTATTTCACCTTTATGTCCATGCCTTTTATATTTCTATGCATTAAATACTATTTCATTATATATATATATATATAATGAATATATGACAAGACAAATATATACATGCTAGTTACTTAAAAAGTAAACAACCTTGTTTGCTAGTTAATATATTCACTCAAAAAATAAAAAATAAAATCCATTATTTCAATTGCATGTCCATGCGCAAGTTCCTTTATATTTTCATGTATTAAATAATAATTTAATTTAATTTAATTTACTATATATATATATCCATGTGATAATACTAATTCATTATATATATATATATATATATATATATATAGGCAAATATAGTGAATAATGAATTAGACCAGAGAAATATATACATGCTAGTTACTTGTGTAAATAACTACCAAGTAGGGTGTAGACCGGTTGGCAAGTGCTGTGTAAATGGAATGAACTATGTAAAATGAGGTCTCATATTCCATTCTCACCCCGCATTTACTTTGGAGGGCTAAGTTTATAAGCCACATTGTGCTTTCTCCCTAGGGTTTATAAGGCAAAATGGGCAGATTCGGACTTGTTTAATGCATGAGTACCACTCTTGTCACGCGAGTAATGACAATCGCCAAGTTGTTACCATTCTATAGTATTAAAAAAAAAAAAAAAACAAAAAAAATAAAAAAATAAACAACCTTGTTTGCTCATTAATATATGTGTATCACTCAAAAAATAAAATAAAAATTTTTTTTTTTTTTTTTTTTTTTTTTTTTTTTTTTTTTTTTTTTTTTTTTTTTTTTTTTTTTTTTAATTTAATTTAATATATATATATATATATATATATATATATATAGTATATAGTATATATATATATATATAGTATGAGTTAATATTTCAATCTATTAAGATCCCAACTAAAACCAAACCGTGCCACCCAAACGTTCCTAATGTCCAAACCCAAAATATAAGACATATATATGTAAGGGTACATTCGGATAATAGTTCATGCATGTTATATGTGTATATATGGAGACAACTATCATTAATATTTATATGTTTTATATAGTGTGTAGAAATTGACTCTTATTAACAACGGTCTAGATTTATAAATCCAAGTGAGTTTTAAAAGTGTTCGAAGTGTTCCAATCAAATTTTTTGGCAGTAAGGATTTATTAATTCAAGGAGTTTTAAAAGTGTCCATGTTTATGAATTCAGTGATTTGTTATCAATTAATGAAAGTTGTAGTGAAATTTATTACTTTACGTCATCAAATCTTAAATCTTTTGATTTGTCTAAATTTATGAATCCAATGAGTTCTAAAAGTGTCTATTTTTATGGATCTTCAAGGGAGTCTAATCAATTAGTGAAATTTTGTAATGCAATTTTTTATTTTACGTCATAGAATCCTAAATCTTTATGAATCCAACGAGTTCTACAAGTGTCCAGGTTTATGAATCCAATGAGTTTTAATAAATTAGTGAAAGTTGTAATGCATTTTATTTTATTTCATGTCATCTAATCCTAAATCTTTTGAGGTGTCTAGATTTAAGCATCCAAGGAGTTCTTAAACTATCCACATTTATCAATCCAATGAAAACTAATAAGTTAGTACATCATCAAATCCTGGTCTAGATTCATGAATCCATTGAGTTCTAAAAGTGTCCACGTTTATGAATCCAATGAATTCTAATTAGTTAGTGGTAATTGTAATGAATGTTTTTAATTTAAGTCATCAAATCTTAAATCTTTTGGGAGGTTTAGATTCATGAATTCAATGATTTCTCATAGTGTCTAGGTTTATGAATCCAATGAGTTCTAATCAATTAGTGAAGTTTATGAATCCAATGAGTTCTAATCAATTAGTGAAAGTTGTAATGAAGAAATTTACGTCATCAAATCCTAAATCTTTTGGTGTGTGTAGATTTGTGAATTCAACAAGTTCTTAAAGTGTCCAAGTTAACGAATCCAATGAGTTCTAATTAATTAGTAAAATTTGTAATGAAATTTTTTACTTTACGTCATTAAATCCTAAATATTTTGATGTGTCTAGATTTATGAATCCAACAATTTCTAAAAGTGTCATCAAATCCTAAATCTTTTGTCTAGATTTATGAATCCGTTGAGTTCTAAAAATATCTAGATTTATGAATTCAAAGAGTTGTAATCAATTAGTGAAAATTGCAATGAAAAAAACTACTTCACATCATCAAATCCTGAATCGTTTTACCTTTCTAGATTTATGAATCCAACTAATTCCAAAAGTGTCTAGGGTCATCAAATCTAAATATTTTGACATGTTTATATTTATGAATCAAACTAGTTATAAAAGTCTCAAGATTTATTAATCCAACTAGTTATAATCAATTAATGAACATTGCAATGAAAATTTTTACTTTAAATCATGACATCCTAAATATTTTGGGTTGAGTAATATTTTATGAATAATCTATATTTCATGATTATTATACATCATTCACAACAAACCTCCAACATTTTATGACTATTTAAGATGAACCTTTATAAATATTATTATTCAAATTCAATATGTATAAACGGGTTTTTTTTAATAGAAACTGGTAAAATATATATTAGTTGTGTGGAAGAATCTACAGATTTTACAAAAAAATGGTCTATATAGACCTTCGAGTGTTGCCACTTAAAAAGAGTCTTTTACAAAAATGGGGAGTAATTTTGGAGCAGATTTTGAAACATCCCCCCTGCTTAACAAAATTTCTGAAAGTAGAATTCCCCAGATAATTACGGAAGTAGATTCTGTTGATACAGATTGTGAGACAAAACATTAAAATTTCAAATCTTAGTTACCCTTTTCCATTTTGACTTGTTGTATATCCAACATATTTTCTGGGTGCAGTCATTCAAGTCTAGGATCTGGTTGACTAAGTTTGACTGAGCATTCCTTGAATTCTCCTATTGCTCTCCGAGATTGCTTGGAAGTGACTGTGTGACTTCCATCTTCTCTAATATTCTCTGCATTGTCTCCATTTTCATGCGGTTGTCCTCTATCCGACTTCACTGAGCGTAGCTCTCATCCTGGAGATTTTCTATCATTAGTCTATGATGGGAAAGCATTTCTAGTTCAAAGGCCCTGTTGGCTCCAATTGCTCCAAGTTTCACTTTGATTCTGCTGCACCTGCCACATTCCTCTTCCCATGAGTCCTCGGCCCATCTTCCCAAATCCACCAGAGCGTCATTACCTTTCGGCATTGTTTCGTAAGCTAAATAAATTTCGGTCCTAACAAATTCGTGGATTAGTTGCAGGAGGCAAAGTGGAATCCACGGACTAGGCAAGAGGGCGCCAACCTGCAACAGGAGAATAGGTGGGGGCGAGGTCAACAGTCCAAACAGGGGGTAAACAGTGTGGCTTGGGTATGCTTCAATTCTTGGAGATTCTCAGGAATTCTAAGGAAGAAGGTTCAAAATCCATGGATTGTGGGTTGAGAGCACCGAGGTGCCAAGACGGGGTGACAATATAGTCAAGGTTAGGAGAGAGGAGAGACCTAGTGCCCCGGGAGCTGACAAGGAAGTCTTTGAACGATAATTCTGAGGAATTTGAGGGCTGAGACTCTAAGAATCACAGAGCGAGAACAAGAGATACAGGGGAAGTGACGAGGTGACAATGATAAATAGGGCCTTCTTGTGCAAAGGTAATTCCCTACGATCCATTTCATCAGGTGCCATGATCCCGAGTCTGGAGGTGCAACTAACATCTAGAAGTAAAATTTGTTGTGTAGGATGGATTTATCGTACCACTTCCACCATCATATGATGCTTGCTGACCTGGTCTCCAATGAGCTCTGGTGGGATGTCCTTCTTACCACCTCATAGTATGATGGGTTTGGTTATATTGTTAGCCACCCCTTCACCTCGAACAATGTGTCACAAACATATTCCATGCCACCTACTCAACCCAGAGGAGTCCTCATCCACATGGACATCTACATGTTTTATCCTTATGTTGTTGGTGACGCACTTCCCCGTCTTGGTTGAGCATGTTCTCATCTTCGCAGGGCTCCCTCCCCCCCTTTTGTCACTTTGGATTTGATGGTTGCGGGCCCCTCTCCTATGAATGTGTCCTTCGTTTCTGCTTAAGGCCCCGATGGAGCTCCTTCTTGTTTTGGTCCCCATCATTTCATAGTTATAGTTGGTCATTAGCATAGGGGGGCTAAGGTTATTACTCTATCTATTCTTATGGAACCAATTGTTTCCCCGATGGTTGCATTTGCCATTTTGTCTACTTCAATGTTATTTTCTCTCATTATGTGGTAGAAGGTTATCTTAATGTCCTGGGAATCCACCCTTATTCTATATGTGACTTTCTTTAGGCTTAGATATCGAGGGTTTGATCTGTGAACCATCATTATTATTATGTTTTTGGGGTCTCAAAGAACATTGAGCTCTTGAATTTTATGAGTCTGGGTGAGTTGTATGCCTTTTAGAAGAGCGTAGGCATCGACTTTATTATTAGTATCATCCCAAGATTCCAGTGGTAACTTAGGGATTTTTTCCCTTCAGGTTCAAAGAGAACCCC
>SNQJ01S0161887.1:0-11659 GCA_010110895.2 Picea sitchensis
CGAGGATAACACTCCCCATTGCCCTGTGTGGACTCCTATTGTGCAGATAAACTGCAGTGTAGCATGCCTCAGCCCAAAGAAAAAGTGGCATCCCCTGATCATATAGCATGGCTCTCGCAGCCCCAACTATGGCCTTGTTCTTCCTCTTAGCAACCCCATTTTGTTGTAGGTTGTAAGGAACAGTCAACTCTCTCCTGATGCCCTCTCCTGCACAAAAATCCATGAACTCCTTGGAGGTATACTCACCCCCATTGTCCCTCCTCAGAACTCTGATTTTCTTCCCAGTTTGGTTCTCCACAAGAGCTTTGAACTCTGGGAACCAATTGAAGACCTGTCCTTTGGTCTTCATGAAGAAAATCCAAGACTTTCATGAGAATTCATCAATGAATATGACGTAGTATAAACAATCAGTCAACGATTCAGAAGACATCGGGCCACATACATCAGAATGAATAAGATCAAGAATATCTGCCGCTCTACTGTCACTGCTAGGAAAAGCAGTCTTGGTGTACTTTCCCAAAGAACACCCCTTGCACAACTCCTAGTGCTATGTACTGAAATATGAAACTTCCGTCACAATCTCCCTCAGTACCCTCAAAGCCCCATGGTGCAAATGTGCCATCCTCCCGTGCCATAGCTCACATAGATCACCGTTGCTGGTAGAATGAAATAATGCTCTCGTTGGCTAGAACATGAGCTTGTACAGCTTCTCATGTCGAGTCCCAGTCACTTTGTCCGAAGTGATACTGGACCTGTTGGGGAAAAGGAGCACCTACCCATCACGGAACAACACCTCATAGCCCCTCTCCTCAATAGCAGAAATTGAAACTAAGTTCTTCTTCAAGCCAGGAACATATAGGACCTCTCTCAACAACATGGGAGGTAAAGACTCCCTCTGAAATGATACAATCCCACAACCAACTACCTTGACCACCCGATCATCTCCAAGCACTACCTCAAGATCACCAATCTAAGTAAGATCTGTCAAGTGCTCACGAACACCTGTCATATGGCAGGAGGCACCACTGTCAATATACCACACACTGGAATAAGTGGTCCTAGTGGAAAGACGCACAACTAAGGAAAACTCCTTATCAAACTTGGCAGAGAACTCCTCCACCATTGTTGAAGTTGTTGTCTGCTTCTTTTTCTTGTTCGGACACTGTCCTGCATAGTGCCCAAACTTGTGGCATGCAAAGCACTTGACTTTGCTCGTGTCCTTCTTCCCTTCACCCTTCGGTTTGTTTCCTCCCTTAGGACCCTTTCTAAACTGCCATGCACATAACCTCTTCGGGTCTCCTCCTAAACAAAGTCATCCCAAAGACATTCCCAATTGGGAAGCTTCTCCCTAGCCACAATGCCCTTAACAAAAACAGCCCATTGTTTGGAAACTCCATTCAATGTTGTCTGCACAAGCTCACTGTCAGCAATGGCCTCCCCCATAGCTCCAAGCTCATCTCACTTGTGTCAACCTGGTAAGATATGTGACCAAATTTTCAGCCTTGGTCATTTTAATGCTCTTCAGTTTTTCTCTCAAAACCATCTTCCTGTTTTCATTTATACTCTGGTACAACTTTATCAAGGACTCCCACATCTCATAGACATTTTTTTCTCTGTCACATGAGGAATCAAATGGTCCTTGATGGCATCAAGAATAATCCTCTTAGCCTTGATACTCTTCTTGGTGTATGTTGCTAGAAGAGTGGCATCGGTGGGTACATTCACAGGATTTGTTGTGGAGTTCTCAACAATATCCCACAACTCATTTTCTTGCAATAGCAAGATCATCCTCTCCTTCCAAGCACCAAAGTTCACTGCCCCATCAAATCTGTCCTCAACCCTCAAACCAGTAGCCATTGACCCTTTTCTGTTGAAAATGATAAATTCAAAATTCTGTCCGGTGAAGTGACTGTTGTCCTACTTTTCTGACTTGCTGATATAAATCTGTCTCTCTTTAACTCAGCTCCGCTACCATGTAAATTTTCAAACCCCACCCAGTTTCAAGTCTCGCTAATTTTCAGCCAATGTCTAATGCCCAAACCCAGTTATAAGACAGCCAAATAAACTCAGCATATAAACAACCTTTTCAGAACTGAAACATAAGGATTTTGAACAATATTTAATGCAGAAATAAAACCATATCAGCAGCACAATACTCAGAAATTTTAACACAGTGATTTTTGGTCTAACAACAACCCTGGAAAAACCCACAAGGGGAAAACCAGTGAGAGAGGGAGTTTTTATTATTTCAGAGATTCAGAGAAAATCTTTTACAGCATATTCAATTTCAGAAATTTCTTGACAAACTTAACTCGAAAACCGTGCCAAGTCTTCCCACAAAAAACTGAGCCAAACCCCTCGAAATTCATGCCAGAATTTCCTGCACACATGTACAGGTTTGCTTCTCGATTTTTGTGCCTCTTGTCTTCTGTACGAATTCCTCGAAATCTGTGAAAACTGCTACAGCTCAATTCTGGGCATTAAATGTTGTACAACCACCTTGGGAAATGTGCCAATAACACTCAGAAAAATACCAACAGAACTTTTCTCGAATTCTGTGAAAGTAAAATAGTAGTACAGACTGTACAGAATCTGTACAGTATGACCTATTAAAACTGGTTGTACTTTCCCTCGATTTTCATGCCACTTTTATGCTGTACAGTCCCCGAAAATCTGTACAATACGGCCTCCTTTAAGAGCTGTACTTCTCGATTTGTGTGCCTGCTTTAATGTTGTACGGCCTGCTCAATCCATACAGTATGGCCTGCAATAAATGTTGTACCTTTGCCTTGAAGTGTGTGCTAGTTTGCTGCCTCGAAATGCATGCCGTAGCTCTGCAAAAATGGCCTCCTTTCTCAAACTCGAATTTTTGCTCTTTTGTTCTCTCAAAAGTGTTTCATCTACCCAAGAATGGGTGCGCCCTCCTACCCTAGTCGACCTCATGAGGGAAGGTGAAGAGTCCTCTCATCCAACGGTTGAGATTAGATGAGATCATCGGTGGAAATAAATTCACTTAAGTCACCCACTTTCTCTAAGTTTCAAAATGTCACCTTTTAATTTGTCTCTCACAAATTAAATGACTAGGGTCCACATGAGGCACTTTCTCACCCCTTAGGCGCCTAGGTGATGAGAAACACTTGCCTAGGTATGTTTTAATTATTTTAACATAAACTTAGATCAGCATATTGTTCACTAATACACTTTTTCCCATTATCTACACCATGACAATAGCACTAATATTTATATCTTTTCATTTTAGATATAGTTATTTGTTGAATAGTAATACAATTGTCATGGTTGTTTACTATATTAGCCCGCATTATTGATGGAGAGTAAACTGCTTCTTGCCATGTTTTGATATCAGATGAAGAACACCATTCCCACCAAATTTGAACTACAAGAATCATAGCCTATGTGAGTGCCTAATACTAACCTTTTATGGCTTTTCTAGGTTGTGCAATGAAATTGTTTAGGTCGTTAGGTGTAGGTTTATAATGAAATAATTAAAACATTTTGGAAACATTGATAATGCTCTTGACATCACACATAGAAGTAAAGCTGAACCCAGTTGTGTATACTACCTTGGATACTATAGGTCCATACGTGTTGCCTATAAAAACGATAAAATTGCACTACAGCAATGTCCAGGAGGTTGGGCAAGATCAAGATGTCATTCAAGCTCAACCACAGTCCAATAATCACATCAATTATCACTTTATAAATGCAACCTTTGCTGCAACTGACTATTCCTCAAGCTTCTACTTACTGAACAGATTTAATTTTCATATGGAACTGAATTATGCTATATGAATTTATACTACAGCATGTGGCATACCAACTGCGAACAGATCTAATAGTTTTTTGTCATCACTACCTTAATGCACATATTAGTAAAGTAATTAGATATTACAATTATTAATACATATGTTGGAACTAGTATGTCAGGAACTAACAATGGATCAAATGTTCTACAAATAAATATAGTAGTAAAAGGACTTCTACAAAAGAAGAATCGTTATAATGTTTACACTGGCCTATACAAGCAGTTGATAACTTGATTATCATACTTGGATGTTCCTATAATTAATAATAACATGTTAACAACTTAAAAAAAATGATCTGTACAACAAATGCTTCCACTTTATAACAGTTTCAATGACAAAAACCAAAAGTGAAAGAAACTAAAAAATTTTAAATGGAGGCATAAAAGAGGGTTGTTTTTTATCCAAGAAAAAAATAAAAGAGTGTTGTTATTATAAGAAAATATAGCTGTTATCAGATATGAGGAATGTGATTACCTTCAAACCATAAAATTTGGTTGGTCCAGGCACACTGGATGTATGCATAGGATTCACCGGTGAAACCTCAACTTGGAAAAAAGAACTATTTGTTGAAGCTGGAGCAACTGATGCTGCCTGTAATTTTGGCCTTTGCTCTTGCAAATCTTGTGTTATTCTAACTAAGGTTGATCTTAGTCGAGCTGCCAGCATGAAGATGAAGAAACAATTCATCACCACTTCAAGTAGGAACATGAGAAAACAAGGATGATTTATTACATATTTGGGAATGACTACTAATGTCTGGTGGGACAGATCTTGCTTACGATTGAGAGATTCCACTGAACCTCGACTACCACTAGAACCGTCGCGCTGAACAAATGTCTTAAAGACAAAGTAGAAATAAACTTCAAATAATTGGCATATTCCCTGTAACAAAAAATTTGCATCACGGCAGTATCAGAATATTATCTGAAAGACATTTGGTACCATGGTAAAGATAGAAAAATTGACAATACATTGAGCACTTGAGATCTCAAAACTGGCAGATCAGAGATTACTAAGTTGTAAATGTCCAGTACAAAAACCCAGTTCTTATTGTGTACCTTGAAAAATTCAATGTTGATTGTTTCCAACTTTTGCATAAGTCTTGCATATTTATCCATCCATCTACAAAATCGAGCAATCAGTGACACATAAGTTATGTGGCAGCTGTGTGTGTGTGTACAGACAAAACTGCATGTCCAAATCCATGCATATATAATAAATTACCAACATATCAATATGAACCTAAGAGAAGCAGGATAAGTCACCTTAGAAGAGACACAGAAGATCCTGTTAGACCTTCAATCTCTTCATGTTTCCAGTTTCTGGATGGTGTGCTTCGTTTAACTGTTGGATTGGATACACGACTTGGGAGTTGGCTGTCTTCATCAATAAAATCTGCAAGAAGATCTTCATTTTCATCCTCCTCCTCCCCTCCCTCGATGGATTTTCCATTCCCAGAACTCCTTTTTCCCAGGGCTTCAATTACAAGTGTACCATTACCCACACAACCTGCACTTTCTTTGTCAAGCAAATAGGAAACTTTTGACATGGAAACCTCATTTAAGCTGGAATCATCACCCCTAGGAGTATGACTCTTCTTATGACGAAAAGGATTTCCTCTTTTGGACCACTGACTAAATCCAGCATGTAACTCTTTGCTTTCCTCTTCTCTAGAATGGTGGTTAGAATTCAATCCTTGTTCTCTAGACAGCCCATGATGGAATGGCACTAATAAAGGGGCTCCATCTCCGACAAGGCCTGCTAAATTTACTGCTTTAATGGTTTCTGGCGAGATCTGCTGCCAAGTCTCTTTTTCCAAAACTATCCGCAGTGCCTGAAACATAGCGAATATTATTAGAAATTTATTGTCATGCTCATTTATATGTTCAAGAACTTGCAAATACTGATACAATTATCCAACAGATGGATGGAACCAATCACAAATTCTAAATTACTCTTAGGATGTGTAGGAACAACAAAAACGTTTCTTAGAAATGCACGAAGTAGCATCTCTTCTATAACCTGTAAGCACATCATTACAATAATATGTACTAATTATATTAAAATATACACTTAATGTATTGTTAAGGGAATGTACCAATTACATACAGCCCTGACAAATGGATCCTATTCATTATTCTGTACTTCAATGACATGTTTTTTTGACCTTGTGTCCATTACCTATGTGACTTAATACTTGATTGTCCTTACGGATGCCTATAGCTAGCTCAGGTATGCTACAGAAGAATGTTTTGAAGGATAGGTAGATCTCTTTCATCGGATCCTAAATGTTCTACATGTCTCCACATTATTTACTCAAACACTGGAAGTAATAAGCATACTGTCAAGCAATTAACAACTCAATTTCATATAGGACCTAAGACGCTGCTGTGAACAGAGATAATTTGTCCACACAGCTTTGTGGAGTTGCCAATTACCAGAAAATGGTACATGCCAATTCCAAAGGAATGCCACCTCTTACTTCGAGATTATGGTTGAATCTGAGCAAGAAATAAAAAAGAATTCAATGAGCCAATGAGCCTGATGACCTTAAAACATAAGGTTCATTATAGTGATTTCATGTCATCCCAGCTTATGAAAGATAAAAGGACAATGTCAATGTCAATGCGGGAGTGCCTAAGGCATATCATGAAAAGGAAAAACTTAAAATAATAAGTAAGTGTACTAGCACAGGATGCTGAAACAGCAATTTACCAGAACAACATACTTAGTGACTTCTATTCATATTCTAGAGGTCTACCTGGAATGTTTACAAAGGATCATCCAAACTCTGATAACATTGTAGCTGTTGAGAAGCACTAATGAGAACAGGAATATCAATGAACACTGCAATGGAATTACGAAGAGTCTTACTATAATTCAGGAAGTCGTGGACTTGTCAATCATGAAAATAGACAAAAATGAAACTATAGTATGCTCCACTAGTGTAACTAAGAGATATGTAATGTTCATAAGCCTGAATTAGAAATAGTAGAGAAAAATAAATATGCTATCATGTCTTGTGAATCAAAACTTATCCTTACATGATACTTCTAGGATTTACTGCACCAATGCTAGTACAGAAACCGTCAACAAGAGAAATATTCAATAAACATAGAGATCAAACACCTGGTGAAGTTTAGACACCAAATTTTGTGGATCCCACTCATGAAAATGTCTAGGCATCCTAGCATAATATTCCTCTTAGTTATTTCTTCTGAAACTGAAAAGATGGACAATTGGAAAAGGATAAAATTACATACTTCCATATTCTGGCGATGAAACATCCAAAAATAATTTTCACATACACTTCTCATTTTCTGCCTAAATTGAGTAGCTTC
The DNA here is from genome assembly GCA_010110895.2 of Picea sitchensis. Classification (NCBI taxonomy): domain Eukaryota; kingdom Viridiplantae; phylum Streptophyta; class Pinopsida; order Pinales; family Pinaceae; genus Picea; species Picea sitchensis. The sequence goes on from SNQJ01S0161887.1 coordinate 7,166, forward strand.
CACACCACAAAATGCTTCTCCAGTCACAATGAATAAGTTTACACATTCATGACACTGTAAAAACTGATGCATGCTAATTGAACAGACTGCATCTGAGGAGAACAAAGTTGACATGCGACTTGTAACAAGCTGCCAGAAATTTTTCCGACCTCTATCCAATGCTTGACCAACAAAGCACACAGCCTCCCTTCTCAAGGCAAAACATAAATCACTGTTCACATAAACTGCACTATCATCAACTCTTTTATTAGGTGCCATCTGACATTGTGAAGATGACAACTCAGACAGTTGACCTTCATTATCAACAACCATCTCTCCAACACTCGAAACCAGCTTGTGCTTTTCTTCCATATCAACTTGTTGAGAAGAAAACTCACAGCCCTCATCTAGCAGCTTTGACACAGAATATAAGTCAGTACATGAGAGGTTCTGTCCCAGATATGAGACAGTGAGTGGAGCTGAAGAGTTACGACTATGACGTCCATGTAAGGGTCCCGGAAAACATCCAAAACTCCCATTACGCCTTGGTTTGTTGGAAACAATCGGAAGTTGATTTCCTTCTTCTGTAGCAATATTTTCTGTTGGCTGAGTAAAAGAAACTTGATTGAGTTAAATAAGCATTAATTAAAGAGAAATTTAATGGCTAAAATCTAACAATGAAATTTCTTTATATAAATTTTTATCAAAATAATAATTTTATCTCACTGAAATGCAAGAAGGAAAAATATAAGGTAACAAGAATAATGACCTTAAGAGTCACTGGAGTTTGTGAGCATTGACCTTCAATCTCCTGCAAGATCAGCAGCCACATTCACCGTAATAAACACAGATTAGATCTCCTGAATTGTATATCTAATCACTAACTACTATGTCAAATATTTATAAGTAGTAAGTACCATATTAGTTTCTACAAAATTCTTTAGTGGCTCATTTCATAAATTCAGAGAAGGAAGATGTGCTCAAACCCATAGGTGTTATGCTTTCTATAGGACATTATAGGAGGATGTTAAGAGGAACGCCTTACAAACAATTTCATCCAAGTATATTAACATCTTTTGCAAGGATGCAAATGCCTTTTCAATCCAGTAATGTCAGAAGGATACAGGAAATCAAATAAGAGCACATCCTGGTGATAAAAACACAGTGGAAGAATGAAAGAGAAAGGAAGAAGTGCTCCCTCAAAGCTGTGTGTATTTACATTACTTTTACATTATTCAGTGGTGCATATTTATAACACAGATTTGTGACAGAATTGGTGACTGAGGACAAAAATAGGTCTTCGTATTCTATAAAACTACAAGTAAAATAGACAACTTAACAAGACCATTTCACAAATGAGGATCACTAATAAAACTTAGTGCTAGACAAGCTGCTAAAGGAAGACAAAATAATTTTATGATTATCGCATTGTAACGATGAGTGCTAACGCTATTATAGGATTAAAAATAAATAGGCACTAACAATCATCTAGGCTTTTAAAAACATAATGCACAGCATTTTGAGTCTTGACAATGTCCATGGAATCCAATAATATTTCCTGAGTCTTGAGAAATGAATGAAATAGAATTCAAAACCTTTTTTGTCATGATAATAAACACTCATAACAAGGGAATGAGACAAAACATTCCTCAAATTCTCCTACAATAGAATGACACATTAATATTTTTTTGACAAATATAATGTTTTAGGGGTTTTCGCAATCCAACATATAACATATCATTTTTGAGATTAACTGCATAGAGCAAGTCATTAATCCATGACCCATGTCCCATGAGCATTAGTTAGTTAGAACTGACCAATTTCTTATGAATTTGAATAGCCCCCTTAGCACTCATTCCACTGAGTGATGCTCACAGGGGTCATGGAAAACTGCTTCCACCCCTCTTCTTCTGACCTGAAAATGATTTTTGAAAATGAAATGGGAATAAAATGCCCTGCAAACTCCCCAAAAACGTTTCAAGGGCATTCCTGTTATATCTCCTATCCAAAAAGGTCAAAAATGGCATCTTTCACAGGGAAAAAAGACAAAGGCACCACAAAGGGAGTAGGATCAAGATATGCCCTATTTATCTGTAACTAAAACCCAAAAACAACAAAAAATTTAAAAACCTTAAAAATTCCAAAAAATCGAAAAGCATGAAATTGTTTGAAGTTATGATCTTTTCAGAATATTTTATTAAATAATTTTTGAATATTTTAATGTCATTTCTGTGTTTCCTAAAATTTTGAATAGGGATGTCTATGAAAACATTTCCCAGTTGTAGGTGACTTTGTTATACATTGTTTCCAATGGATTCTACGGGCTCCGGTCAGATTAATGCCGGGATATTTCAACCTCTATGTGGCACCACACATCTATAACTATGCAGAAGTGTAAATGTAATTCACTAGATCTTCTAACAGACAGATTTATTTGGAGGAAGCATTTCTGGGTGAAATTTGCCCATTACCGTAAGAGTAAGCCATTTTACAATACTTATTGCAACCCGAGAAGTTTAGGTTAATCTTCCGGTTATAATCAACTACAATAAATTAACCAAAATGCAACTTCATACATACCATTTCAGGAGATTTCCATGTCATCATCGCATAATATGAACCCATCAAGTCAAATAACACCTCCAATGTCCTGACCAAGCAGTGCTTGAAATTTGTTTCTGGTAGTTGCAAGCAGAGATCATTATACGTGAGTCTGCACAAAAGTTAAAAATCAAATAGCTTCTATGAAGCTGCTAATACAATCACATATTTCAATGTGTTCAAATAGTAACAAATTCCTTTTTTTCAGGATAGAAGCTCAAAGAGCATTAAAATATGAAAAACATAACCTAAAATAACAAAAAAATACATGAGCTTCAACATTTCAAAATCATATCTAAAATGCCTCTGAACTTCTTGTGTAAAATTGTAAATTGTAGAATGAACTACGAAACTATATTCCATGAAGAAAAGGCATGCGAGATGATCCTGTTTCTACCAGCAAAGATCGTATAGTAACAAGAAATGTCAAAGGTCATGGACCAAGTCAATTAACAATATTGTTATAAATATAAAAGAAATCTACTTAGCCTGGTGCGCTAGATTGAGTGATTGAGTGCTATGAATGACAAGCAGCAGGTCTTAGGGTCAAGTCCCTGGGCTAGCTACCTCTATGCTATACTTGATATTTGTGGGCCTCACTCAATGTCCATACCAGATCAAGCACACTAGGTCTATGCCATCCGCTTTACATGAGGTACCATCCTCAAAATAAGGAGAAACGCCCCGAGGTTTCCTGAAGATCTATTTCCAAGGGAAAAAAATCTACTCTCAAAATCATGAATAAGGTAACAAGCAATATTAAATTTGAAGGGGCATATCTAGGATTGTACTTTATATTACCCCAACATTAAAACAATTGTATCATTCTAGTTTATATTGATATTGAATGAGTACCAAAGTACAACCAGAAGTTATGTAAATCAATCATAAATCCGATAGAGAAACACATCATTTCCTCGACAACTTTCTTGGATAGTTTTCATGTCTTTGAATATTTTACCATGGGATCATGATTCATGACCAACCCATTAAAAGAGAATGACATGGCCATTTTCAAATGCACACCCACCACTATGCCACCAAGGAAGAAGGAGAGCTTTGAAATATTTTCAAATTTTAAAATCCATTAATCTACCTTTGTATGGGCTCCTTCTACAACAAAAAAGTGTATGAAGCGCAACTTGCATTAGAGTAAATTTCAGGCTAAAATGGGCCGAATACGAAAAACTGTGCTTATTGAGTTGGAAATTCAATAACCAATAAATTCAAAGAATTGGGACAATGATAATCATTGAGGTGGGCATATAAAAGTCAAGGATGATTGTGTCATGTTTCTATTTGGCAATATTTAACCATATATACACCTCACCTTGATAAAGATCTTGGTGAGATCACCTCAATATGATAAATGACTTTGAAATACTAAATATGGATTATTTTATATTATTAGTACTTCCATTATTTATTGTATGATGTCAATTATCATTTATTTATTGTACTTCCATTATTATCATATATTAATAATAATTTGTACTTCCATTATATATTAATAATATATTATATGTTATTATTATTATAACATTATATTATATATTATATAGTTATTATATTATTAATTTATTATTTTATAGTTATTAAAGGCGTCTATAATTATTATTATATAGTTAAAGGTGGCCATCATTATATTATTATTATATTATTATGTCAATTGGGGTAGCTTGAGTGATTGTGAGGAAAATTGTTACCCTCTCCCCCTAAGTTCAAATCCCACTTTATGACATGCTTTTTCTTAGTAAGCAAATTGTTGATAAGTTATATATGATCTATTCATGAGTTGTTGACCTAGCATTGTCTCTTGAAGAATCTCAGGTTTACCCTAGGTACCATCCTCAAAATGAGGGAAGTGTCGGGGAGGTTTTCCTCGAGATATGTTACCTAGAAGGAAAAAACATT
>SNQJ01S0161887.1:35949-48202 GCA_010110895.2 Picea sitchensis
CTAGGGGGATGGTGGCTGGAAAAAGATAAAAGCCTAAAACATAAACCTTCTAGATACTCGCCCAGACACGTATTGAAAACGATGAATTGCTTCTCTCAAAAAGAATTGAAGCCTGCAAAAGATCAAACACATAATAAATATCCCACTTGAATGAAAGACTAACACTAGTGCGTTATAACGCTTTGATGGTTACCCCTATGGCACTTTGTGGACCTCTTCTTTCAAGTGACATTGTGTTACTGCCCCCAAGCTAATTGATTCACTATTGGGAGTGCCCACATGTTTGGATCATTAATCAATAAATGGCAATAAATGGGCTTGGAAAAAGGTTGCATTGAAGAAGAAGGTGCAGCACACCCCTACAAAGGCACCCATAAATGAGATAATACGAGCCCTTGTATGTCATGAAATGCATTGACCTACGAAGTCTAAACCCCTATCCACCTCATCATCCACTACATGACCTTGAAGGGGCATCCTTGGGAGCATCCCCTACTTGAGGGTTTTGGTCTACCCAATAGGACTTTTATGACACCCCTCCCATACCTAAACTTGGTCAATTGTATAGGGTCTTTGAGCACTTGTTTAATTCGATGAGGTAGTTTTGATGCACATGTTTAAGTGTCTTGTTTATTAGATGTGGTTTTCACTTGCCATGATATTTTGACTTGAGATCCTTGGATGGTGTACCTATTTGTTTTGCAGGACCTTGTTTGGTGGACAGTTTTGGAAGAACAAGCTTAGCTTGGGCTTCCATGGGGCTTGAAGCCCACAGGTTGGATGCCAAGGGCCCACATGTCGGATCACAATGACTTGCCTTTGGAGGCCAAAAACGTCACCTTAAGGGGCTTGACGTCATGCTTGAGGGGGTTTTGAGTGATGATGAGGACATATGGCACGTTTTGAAGTAAGGAGGCTTTGAACCATGAGGAAAAGGCTTGGATGAATGACATGTGGCCTTTGGAGGCCTAGCCATCCATCCCCAACTCCAACGACTTGCTCCAAGTGCCAAATCGTTGCCCTAAAGAGGGGTGACGTCTTGTGTTAGGGTTTTCTTTATGTGCAAATTAGAATTAAAATATTATTATATGGTTTAAGGGGTAAGATAAGGTTTGTTGACCCCTTATATTATGTTTTACCCTAATTTATGTGGACAAACTATGTTTTAGACATTTTGTATAAATAGAGAACAATTGAATCTCATTTCATAACGTAACTCTCCCATTGTGAGAAGTACTTGGCTGAAATTTGCGCCCTCTTGGGCATTTTTGGTGTCTCTCTTGCAAATGCTTTTTGGTGTTTTCTCTTGGGGAATGGATGAAGTGAAGTGATGTGCACCTCTTGAAGGCTTGTTCTTTTACTCTTGGATGGTAATTTGCATGGTGAACTAGGGTTTGACATCCCTTTTCTTGGAATTGGTAAGAAAAATCTGCATATGTTAGTTCTTTCTTGCTTCATTCTTGATAATTGTTGGTGGAAACCCTAGGAGGAGTATGTTGGATACACCCTCCATTTATGCTTCATATTATTGTTAAGGTTACAAGTCATTCTTGAACAAAGGTTGCTAGGAGAAGTACAATTGTGTACACCCTCCTAGATTTACCCTACGTTGGTTGGCATACCCTAGGGAGTAAGAGGATTAACACCCTTAGGGATCTTGTTGATTCAAATAAAGACCCCATTCACCCAATTTTAAAAGGCACTAATCTGATTTTTTGCACTCGGTAAACGTGATTTAATGAGATACTAATCTTGTTTCAATTCGATAATTTTTTGCATGCTAAGGGCTTGTCAAGGCCACCAGGGCTTCTTGATTGGCCTAATCTTCTTAGAGTTATAGCTCATCAAAAGCTACAGCCATTAGGGCTGCAGCAAAAGCTCTCTTTACTCACTTGTAACTTGCTTTACTCACTTGGTGGTTGGATTTACTGCTGTAACAACTTGTTTGCTACAGCCATAAGGCTGCAAAATATCTCTGCAAGCATTCTTTATTACAGCCTTGTTTCATTGCTAAAGTTTTGTGCTTTTATTCTTGAGTATCACTAGTGTTTATCTAACTTATCTCTTGCATCATTTGTCGGACTTTTAGCAATTGTTTAGCATCTTTAATACTTATTTTCTTGCTGATATACATTGTTGTTTACTGCTGCAATTAGGGACAGCAAGATTAACTTGCTGGTCCACCTAACATTGATGATTGTACACATATATTGGCTTGTTCTTGTGTCTCGGGCAGGTACACCACTATTCACCAGGACTCTTACCTCTTGGAAATCTTCGGCTACCACTAAGACCTCTTTCAAGCCCTTTTTCGCACTTAGTAGTGTGACCTATAGGGGCATCCATTCATACATCTCACTTTCCATCTCTTTCCCCTCAGGGTCACTAGGATTCCCCCCTTGAGGTGATTCTACCATCTCTAAAGTGACGGGAAAATCTTCCTAAGGTGGCAGTGGGAAGGTGTTCTTAAAGTTGTCACCATTTGGTTGTTGGATTGGGCTTTGCCCAACCTACAACTTGTGCGATAACAATGACTACATCCAGTTTTTGGAAGAAGAGGAAAGGAACCCCTCCACATATGCAATAGAAAAAGAGGCACCATTCATATACACAAAAGAACAAGAAGAACAATCATCTTTTGAAAGAGATTTTTCCAACACTCAGCAAGCACTCCTCAAGATCCAAAAGGGAAATCTCCTTGTCATTTTCAGAAATAAATTTGAATAAAAAGAAAAAGAAAATTAGAAGGATGAAAAGAAAGATTGAGGAAATGGTAGTGTTGGAAAGATGTATAAAAACACAAAATGAGATGCTCACTAAATAGATCATGAAGTTTATTGATGAGAATGAAAGATTAAAAGTGGAAAATGAGCAGTTACAAAAAGAAAATGACCTCATTGTAAAGCAAGCTTACCAATGGCATAAGGAAAATAAGGCATTGAAGATGAAAAATCAGAGTTTGAAGGTGAAACTTGAAAGTACCCATGCAAAAACCAAGGCAACAAATCCAAGGAAAATCTACATCTAATGTAGATTTCCTTTTGAGAGCAGCAAGGGCCTTGTAAAGAAGAGATAGATACAATTTTGATTGCATGAGGACATGCAATACCTTCTCCTTGGGGGAGATGTCAGTCCTCAGTTTTGTTAGCTTTTGGGGTAGCTCGGACAGGTACTTCTGCATTGGCGGTGCCTAGCATGCAGAGGTGTTCGAGCGACACTCTCTAGATTGTTAAAGTGGCTTTTATGTAATGACTTAAAGTGACTTTGTATGAAGTTGAGTGACTTAAGTGATTTAAGTCATCTCAACGAGAGATTAAGTCACATTCGTTGATCTCAAGAGATCAAGATCAGATCTTGATCGTTGATCACTTTGGAGATAGGGTTTTAGTCATTAGGAATATACGCAGATCTAAGGAGAGTGAGAGACACACAATGAGTGCATAGGAGCAAGAGGGAGTCTTGTTCATTTAATTGTGTCTGAGTGGGAAAAGTTGAGGAAAGGGTGCAGGGGGCAGCGAGGGAGATAGCAGCCAGGTGGGCTAGGTTATGAACTGAAGCATTGTAATCCTCTGATGGGCCATTATCCCAGGACGGGAGCCCTGGATTTTATCTAAAACTCAGAATTGGTTTTCCCGCAAGGGTTTTTCCAAGGGTGTTTACCCGAATCTCGTGTGCAAATGTGTTTGGTTTCTTCTATTAATGATTTTGTTGTTTAATTAAAACTCAGTTGTGCTTTTAATTAATGAAGTGTTTTCATTTGAGATTATTATTCTGGTGCTGGGTTCTGAAAATTAACATGGTATCAGAGCCAAGACTCTGAGGAAGCCAGTTTGCACAAGCGAGATTTGGCAGCGAGACTGCAGGAAATTTTATTTCTAGGTTTGCAGACTGCAGGGTTAGTTGTGGGGTCAACTACAGAGCAAGTAAAATTTTCAAAAAAAAAAGTGCACTATACGGCCGCAGCAATACGAGTCGTACAACGTATGGCCGATGTGTTGAGCGTAAATCGACTGTTGGGCGTGAGATGTTGCAAATCAGGGTCTAATAAAGGCCTGCAAACAAGATCGTTGTAGATTGAAAAACCAATCGCTGAAGACAGTTGCTAGAGTTTGCTAAGAGGCCGCACGAGCAGATAGAGGTAGATCGTGTCGATTGTAGCCACTGTGAAGGAAGTACCAGCAGAGTGACTGTTATGCAGGCCGAGCCAGGCCACGTGAAGCGGATCAGGAAAAACTGTGAGAAGAGACTAGGCGTAGAGTAGACGTCAAGCTGAGTTAGAAGCAACAATCGGGCGTACGGATCGTGGGCATTCTACCTAAGGAGCAGCCAGAAATAACAATTGTTGGTCAGGTTGTGTGACTGTGGGCGCACGTAGGAACTGAGGTGAGAATCTGATGAAGAGAGGACACAGTGAACAGAGGATTTGACGTTGTGGTGTCTACAGGGGTCGTTGAAAATCTAGGAGGAGTTGTGTTGAGGATAGCCGGTGTGGGTTGTGGTTGAGGCAACAGCCAACGTAGAAAGCACATCCCGCAAGGAAGGATCCGCACAAGGTTGCGTTGGGCGGAGGTGTAGAACAACTGCAAGCCAAAGGTCGAGAGGTTGTCGGCAAGGCAACCGAGAGGACGCAGCCACCAGCCGGCGCAGGCTAGCCACCAAAGGCAGCTGACCAGCAGGAAAACGAGTGCGGGCAGGGCCATCCGCGGACCAACCGCCAAAATCAGTCACCATGCAGGACAGTAGCTAGCCAGGCCAGGAGGGAAGTACAATAGGTCAGCAGCCAGACAACTTCCGAGTAGCCTCGGGCAGGTCTGGGCAGCGGGCAGGTAGCTTGGGCAGCAGGATGAGATAGTCGAGCAACGCCCAGAAAGGGCTCCGGGCAGCCCACAAAAGGACTCGGGCAATAACAGGAGCTTGCGGGCAGCCTCGGGTAACTTGCATCAGGCTTGGGAAGTGAGCAGCAGGACCGAGCAGCAAGTCCAGGAGGCCAAATTTGAGATTTTCAATAGGTTGCCAAGATGGCAGCGTTGGGGATGGGTTGTGGGCAGTGACTCATCTCGCCATATGACGGGAATGAGGTCGATGTTCCTTAGTGTTTCAGAGAAGACTCGGACTTCTATGTGAAGAGTGGGGCGCGCACCAGGCATGCAATGAAGGGGGTTGGATGTGTCAGATTCCAGCTAGAGTCAGGAATTTCTCTAGAGGTGGCAGGAGTGATGTATGTCTGAGGGCTGAAGTTGCTCTCAGTATCAGCCTTGGAGGACATGGGGTATGCAGTGATGTTCAAGGATGGACAGGTACTCATACGTCCAGAGGGAGCGGGTACCCAGGATGCAACAGTGAGGCTTGGCATCAAGGAGGGTATGTTGTACAGGGTGTTAGGATAGCTTGTAGTGGGGTCCAAGAGGATCTTGGATCGTAGATCAGATCAAAGTGTAGTGGAGGTAGCAGGAGGGTCTTCCAGTTCAGAGGGAGCAGCTACAACAGCAGCAGATTTGATGGGGTTAGAGATCGATCCAGGAGGAGGTTCTTCCAGAAGTACCTTCCTCGCTAAGAGGGAGTATTAGCTTTTGGGGTAGCTCGAACAGGTACTTCTGCATTGGCGGTGACTACCATGTGGAGGTGTTCGAGCAACACTCTCTAGATTGTTAAAGTGGCTTTTATGTAATGACTTAAAGTGACTTTGTATGAAGTTGAGTGACTTAAGTGATTTGAGTCATCTCAACAAGAGATTAAGTCGCAGTCATTGATCTCAAGAGATCAAGATCAAATCTTTATCGTTGATCACTTTGGAGATAGGGTTTTAGTCATTAGGAATAAAAGCAGACCTAAGGAGAGTGAGAGACACACAATGAGTGCATAGGAGCAAGAGGGAATCTTGCTCATGTACTTATGTCCGAGTGGGCAGGGCTGAGGAAAGGGTGCAAGGGGTAGCGAGGGAGATAAGAGCCAGGTGGGCTAGGTTATCAACTGCAACATTGTAATCCTTTGATGGGCCATTATCCTAGGACGGGAGCCCAGAATTTTATCTAAAAAAATCAAACTCAGAACTGGTTTTCCCGCAAGGGTTTTTCCATAGGTGTTTACCCGAATCTCAAGTGCAAATGTGTTTGGTTTATGTTGTTATTGCTCCCGCTGTTTAGTTAAAATGCAGTTGTGATTTTAATTAATGAAGTGTTTTCATTTGAGATTATTAGCCTGGTGCTAGGTTCTGAAAATTAACAAGTTTTGTTGCTGAAAAGCCACCTAAATAAATGTCATTTCAGACATATTTACCTTATTTTCCCTCACCTTTGTTCGATTTTTCTTATATTTTGTCTAGCAAAGCCAAATAAAACCATAAAAACGTATTTTGATTATTTTATTTTAATTTTTATTATTTAGCAATTTTTAAGTGTTGGAAAGTCGATTTTACCAATTTTTACAGGAAGTAATTTGATCTAGTAATTGCTCGTTCGTCTAGATATTTGCAAACTGATCTGAAGAAAATGGGCACGTGGATCGTGATCTATGTCTTCATACTATGGATGGCTCCCCCTTGGATCGACGAAAATCCTCACGCAAGTGCCCAATCAACGTTGTCACTCAGGAGGAGAATCACGTTGTTACAGCAAGCAAATCTGCCAATTTCAACAGCGCGCGATTTGGCACAATTTTGGCTGCCACAAAGGTCGGATCTGATGAAGATGAATGATAAATCAATCATTTAGTTAGCTCATAGAAGAGTTTTAGCATGTCAGTTTTATTTTTGCTTTGTATAAATACACATACAAGCTAAGTTGCACGAAACGGGGAAACGTCTGAAAGTTTTCGAAATGGGGAAGGAAGAAAACGCGACCCTACAAAAATGGAAACGTCGAGGGAAACGCTAGGGGAAACGCCATATAGAAAAAAAAATATATATATATATAATATATATAAACACATTATCTTGCATATAACATATATTAAATTAAACAATTATGTAACTAACATATATATTATATAACCTCTACTATAAATAACTTTAGAAGTAAAAAAAAAAAAAAAAAATGAGAATTAACCCAAAAAAATTAGCTTTATAAATAACTACTCTATAACATAAAAAGACTGGTGCTAGCCTATAGTCATAAGTTCGTAACTAGTATCCCCTAGCCGTAACATGAAGCTCATAGCCGTAATTGGCATGGTAGTGTTGATGATTGCAGCGTCGTGTGACATACTCTAGGTTGTTCTCCTCTAGATTGAGTTGAGTCGATCTGTGAGAGGGCCCATGTGATGGGTGTGTCGTTCTCCTCTGGAGTGAGTTGAGACGATGTGAGCCCAAGTGTTGGGTGTGCCCATGTGATGGGTGTGCGTCAAACTCTGGACTGAGTTGTTATGACGTGTGGTCTCTTTCTTTGTACTCCTCTGGACTGAGATGGTCTCTTGCCTTGTACTCCTGTGGACTCAGTTGAGTCAGCTTCAGATGGTACTCCAGATGATTCTCCTGTAGTCTCAGTTGAGATAGAGATCTATTGAGTATGACGTCCCTATGGCTAAGCACTAGTGGACGTGTGAAATCCTTGCTATATTGTCTGAGAGTAAGATTTGCTTGTAACCCTAATTTGTGATGTAAAGGGTACAAGTCGGCCCCACCATGTGAAAGATAATTAATATTGTGTAATTATTAATTATATTATTAAGTTGTACAGGTCGTCCCTATTGTGCCAATAGACACATCATTTGATGTGATAAGTTTTGTATAAATAAAGAGTGAATCCCCATTGTGGATTACACTCACTTGTCATCTCATGATTTCAGAAGTTGTGGTATGAAATTATGAGGACTACAATTCGCACTTCTCTAGGAGTTAGTCTTTCTCGGTCATAGCAGCACCCTTTTGTGTGCTAGGTTTGGTGGTGGATGGTGGATCTTCTCTTGGCAGTATAGCAAAGGATTGTTGGGTTTTTCCTTGGTTGAGAAGGTTTTTCCCAGGATACTTCTTGTGTTCTTTTGTGCATGGTTATTCTTCTTGTGATCTTGGTTTACTGCAGCTTGTGTATTGGTGTTGCAGTAGTTATGGTTCAGTTAATGCTAAATTGAAACAAACTACATATGCATCACCTAAGCATCTTAAAATTCAACATGGTATCAGACCAGTTACTTGAAGAAGACTTTTGCACAACAAATGAAGGAAGGTCGTGGAGATTGAGGGTTGATAGAACCCTTGTCGTTGGTATAAGAAAGGGGTCGGACCCCTGTAATAAAATTTGATCTAAGGAAACCGCAGGAGCACTTGGGAAAATTTAAGGAAGGTTAAAGGTCTGTCTTGGCATGGATTTCAGGTGCATACTCAAGCGAATATTGAAGTTTGTCTTTTAAGCAAACTACAAATCTTCTACAAGAGTATTGTGGGCACGAATTTAAGGATTGTCCTGAGGTATTACAGGCATGTTCTTGGGTGCAATTCCTGAAGTATATAAGCAAGTTTCCAAGTCATTTCTAGGCATAAGTTTGAGACATATTTGAGAGGATTTTCAGGAGTATCCAAAGAAGAGATATCTTAAGGCAAATCCAAGCAAATTTTAGATCTGGTTAAGAGCACTTCAGAGTATTCTCAGCACAAGCCTAAGGTCTGTTTAGCGTGAGTTTGGGAAAATATTTAGCACAAATATAAGGAACTGTAAGCCCGAGTTTCTAACCCTTTCTTAGTGTTGTTCTAGGTGTGTTTTCTGAGGCAACGAATCTCTAAGACAGTGGGGCGGAGACCCAAAAGTTCAGACTATGGTAAAAGTCCGAAGGATAACAGGTCAAGGATTGTTTGCTTGGTAACAAGAGGTTGTCTTAAATCAGGACTGATTATTGTCAAAAGGGGTGTGTGTTTTTGGTAGTATCCTTGGGACTTCAGACTTCCTTAATGAGCTGAAGTAAGTGGGACTGTTTATAAGCTGAAGAAAATTGCACAAGGGCAGATTTGGAGTTGTGATAAAGGGCAAACCTGAGGCAGTTTTAAAGTGACCTCTAAAGCATCTTCTGAGGTGAACAAAGCCGAATTTTCTAACGCAATGAGGCATACCTCATACGAAATTTGAGAGGAAGTTTGGAACCATCTCTTGCATAATCAAGTGAAGGATTGAGGACAGAGCTTGAGGTTTACCTTGGGTACAAAGTTCAGATCTGCTATAGGAAGTACATCTAAGCTTGAAGAATTTTCTGTAAATTTGTCTCAAGAAAAATCCTTGGGGTGACTTTTGAGCATGGGCTATATTGAAGCTCTAGTGAACATCAAAGAGACTAGACTTGCAACCCTTGTCACTAGGAGACTAGACTTGCAGCTAGTGATGTGAAAGGGTTCAAGCCCTCATCACTATGAGACTAGGCTTGCAGCTAGTGATGTGCAAGGGAAGCAACATTAGCCACCTCAAAAGAAGTCAAGGAATGCAAGCAAGAACGACAAGGAGTTCTTCTCTATCTCAGCTTTCTCAGGAGGACCGAATGAAAGATTGAGCATGATCACAGACGAAGGTAAGTCTTGCACTACTTTCCTTAATTGATTTCATCACTACTCTGAAGTAACTTGATTTTGATAATGAAGGGTATTATCCCTGGTGTGGGAGCCCTCAAAACTTGGACCATTATCCCTGGTGCGGGAGTCAAATTTTTTGTTTGGTTGGTCATTATCCCTTCGGGAGGCCATCTTGGTTATTATTCTAGTACAGGAGGCCATTTTGGTTGTTATCCCTTTGGGAGGCCATCTTGGTTATTATTCTAGTACAGGAGGCCATTTTGGTTGTTATCCCTACGGGAGGCCAGATTTCTTATTTCATTATTGAAGGACCATGATCCCTGGTACGCGAGTCCAATTTTCTTTGCTTAGTTATTATCCTAGTACAAGAGGCCATTTTGATTGTTATCCCTACGAGAGGTCATCTTGGTTATGTTGATTTTTCATAAGCTTAGGTTAAGCATGAAGTTCATTCCATTTTTAGCATTTCACTTAACCATAAACAATAATGTTGCAGCAACCAAGATCACAAGAAGAAACACCATGCACAAGAACATAAGAAGTATCCTAGGAAACCCTTCTCAACAAGGGAAGAAAACCCAGCCAAATCCTTTGCTATAATCTTCAAGAGAAAGACCTTCACCAACTGTTAGTTTTTTTAGCTCGGGAGGTACTCCGCATGTTTTGTCTTGTATGCGGATGTTACCTTTATGTTTACACTACCAAGCACTTAACTTTGTAATAATTTTTATAAAGTTGTTTTAAAGTGGTTCTTTTATTAAAGTGACTTTTTGATAAAGTGTACCTTCTATTTTTAAAGTGACTTTATTTTCATAAAGCACTTATGTAATAAAGTGAATGGATCATGACCCTGTTGCCATCCTTATACACACTTGCAAACGTGAGCTAAGTCCGGCTCACTTAGTGTGTCCTTGAAGGCACAATGCCTAGGTTCACAGCCCACGCTGTCACTTTGACCAGAACCTCTTCCGTCTAGGCTTACTCCTAGGGAAGCCAAAGGGGGTAGACCTTAGTTACTAGATGTGTTAGAGTTAAGTTCTAGGAGTTAATTTTAATTGTTAAGGTTAGAGGGGATTATAATCCTAAGATGCTAAGGCAACCATGCAAGATGCAAGGGTTAGCATGAGAAGCAAGCCTTTTCCTTAGGTCAACTAAGACTAGTGCCTAGAAATTGGGCAAAGGGTCAACTAAATTAGGGGTGTTTCTTTACAAAAGATTACAAGTCACAATTTTACAAGAAATAATAACTCAAAAGAATATCATGTACAATTACTTACAAGATTTACAATTTTGAGAGTGATAAATTACACAACAAACTAACCAATTATCTATTTGTGTTTGTGCAGGATATCAAAGCATCAAAGCATCACATCCACAATATAAGATCATCATCAATACATTACTTCATCAACAGATTCCAAAGTTTAAGAGAGTTAAACACAACTATTGTAAAGAGTATTGGAGACAATCTACACTCTTTATTATTAAGCCCCCCAAGTATTCCTTTAGATTTGGTCAAGGGTTTAATAATTAGGCTTTTCTTAAAATTTAACAAGTTTATTAGCGTTCACCAAAGCCTCCTCCTCTTGTTGCCAATTAACTGCTAGACGCTCAAGATAGTATGACAACGAGGCCAACCCTAGCAGAACCAGTCAGCCCTGACAGTAAGAGTACTTCCCGGAGAGGACACCCACCTGGAGCGCCACGGGACAGTCCCCTGCCACTACCCTCCGTTGTTTTCCTCAAACCCATTTTAGATGGTGGAGATGGTGGTCTAAGGTACCCTAAAGTAGTCTATTAAGTATATATAACAATTAGGTAGACTTTTAGGTGATTTAAAGAGTGTTTAGAAGGTTTTAAAGTACCTTTTAAGTGCAAATTAATGATATGGCCGAAACTGTTATTTGCTCAATGAGTGTGTTGTTTAAGCTTAAACCATGAATGAATCAACACATGTAAAGCAAAATAATAGAGATAGCTGAAAGAAATAAAGATTATCACATGCACAGCGATAGAAGCTTGCTTAGGAACAATAAATAAATGAAAAGAACAGCTTGCCTTAAGGAGATGAAGAAAATTTAAGTGTGTTTGCCAAATTAACCATTCAACACATTCAAAGCCCAAGACGTGGCTACCAATATATGTAAGCAATGAATCAATAAACCACTTATTTGTTAAGCACTTTAGGAGATATAGAGTATTAAAATTAGAACATGTGCTTAAGAGAGAAATTATGAGCTTGAAATAAAACTAAGCAGGAACCAAATAGAAAATTTTAAGTGTGTTGCCCAATGGGCTTAAGATGATGAGATAGATCTATAACATAAGCATAAAGAACATTTTAAACATTAGATCATATCACATCACATCAAAAGTAAAAGATTAACACTTATCCTTACCTCTTTGGGGTGTTCCTCTCCCAACTAGGTAGGTTATTAAGTTATCTTGGCTTAGTTAAATTAAGTATTCTTGGATCTTAGTTATTAGGGCAAACAAATGAAAGATGAGCAAATGGAAAAGTAACAAATCTACTATCTACTCAACAAACAATCAAGCAAAAAAAGGAAAAAGTGCACTTCTAGGCTAGAAAATGACAAGAGGGGGTTAGAAATAGCTACCAAACTCCCCCAAGGGGTCTTGAAGTGTTGTGTGTGTCTCTTTGGGGCAGCCAAGAGCCTCCAACCAGATCTGATATACCTGTAAAAACAGCAAGCTTTGCTTGCTAGGATGGCTACACACAACCAAATAAAGTTAAGGAAACCCTTG
>SNQJ01S0161888.1:9071-21530 GCA_010110895.2 Picea sitchensis
GCTACCTGTAACGGTCGGTGCACGCAATAGAACCTCAGGGGGTGCCGACGCCCTGGCCTCGTCTCTGTCCAAACGGCTGATCAGAGCCTCAGACATGCACTGAAAGGATCTCATCATCCCAATAACATCACCAACTGCTATCTTCTCCTATCCGAGATCCTGCTCGCCTCCCTAGGGGCTAGACCCCTCAGGCGTGGATGCTGCTGGAGGCATCATGCCTCCTCCCCAGCACCCTATCGTCTTCCTTCGCGACGTCCTCTAACCATGATTACCTGCATGCACACAATCAAATCGATCAACAACACTATAATAAAACCAACTGATGTCAACGAAGGTCGTAGAGAACCCCAAGTCGCGGTTCGAACCGGCTCTGATACCATATGTAACGACCCTCCTCGTTACGACAACAACTCTGATAAAAGGTGCAATTTTTTTTTTTTTTTTTGCGTAAAGGTGTGTGCGCGTGTAGAAGTAACCGACTCACTTGACTCTACGTCGCTACCCGACAACTGACAATACTCAACCACAAAGATTACCACAAGAAGACAAGGGAGCACATCAGGTAGCTGCAAGCAAAGAACGACCACGGGCATAAGGCACCCTACACAACATTCAACGACATACTCGGTTATGCACTGCACCAACACAGAGGGAAGAATCCGTCATAGTAGGTCTTACTATATCTGCACAGGAAATCAGGGCATTTAATCTTAGTTCTCTGCTACGAAGAGAGAGAAGTTTAGATAGGCTCCTGGCCGACTGCTCAGGAAGAAACTAGTAATCCCCTCATGTGTGTCGCAAGAGTGGAAACCCTGCCTTTAAAGGGCCCGAGACTTTTGATACGACATTGGATTCTTGACGCAGAAAAACACACAGACAATACACCAAGGCTTCTGAAGGTGTCTACATCCCTCCCAACACAAGCAGACCATGCAATGCACTACCACCAAGTACTACAAACTCAGGGACAATCTAGACCTCTACGGGAGACGCAAGTTAGGAGGACTCTAATATCGACCAACCACTATTGAGACCCGAAGACATCAATCAAGATCAATTGCACCATTAATTATCATTAACCGATGAAGACTTTATCATAAGGTAAAAACCAATAATATCAACCCCCACTACTTAGTTAAAGGGTCATTTTTCACTAGTTCAAGGACAAGCAATAATCACTAGCGCATTGCATTTTTCTGTTAATCGCCATAGTTGAGAAATGATATCATTACCATATATTAGAATCACCTAACAAATATTTGCATTGTAATTTAGACCTTATCATTAACCTTCAATTTAAACTAATAATAACCTTGCCATTTAAACATCCTCACGAACATTTCAATTAAAGAAATATTAATATTTCAATTCAACTCTCTTCATTAACATTGCAAATTAAAACAATTGTTATTATTGCAATTTAACAAGTATTACCATTGCAATTAAGCGAATATTAATATTGCATTCTAAGATTCTTCATTAGAATTTCAATTAAACAATATTAACGTTGCCATTAACAAGTATAATCATTGCAAATTAAACAAATGTTGACATTGCGAATCAACCATCTTCATTAACATTGCAAACTAAAACAAATATTTTATTGCAATTTAACAAGTATTACCATTGCGATTTAAGCAAATATTAATATTGCAGTCGAAACAAATATTCCCTTTGCTATTCAAAAAATACTCCCATACCCTACAATAACCTCACAACAAATCAAGGACAAACGATATCCATAATTGAAAAAGGGAATATGAAGAAAAGTCATTTAATATTAATTTGCATCAACCCATTGTACACATATTGCATCGCATTAAAAATATACACATAAAAATACATGTAAATTTATTATTGTGTGTGTGTTTTTTTTTTTTAAATGCTTTCAATAATTAACAAGGAATATATATAACACAATATCACCTATGCTTGTTATGTAATTAATTCAGATTGCATCACATTATAAAAGATATACATGTAAATATATATAAATTTATTATTATTTTTTTATTTTTTTTGTATTTTTTTTTGAATGCTTTCAATAATTAACAAGGAATATATATATTAATATTACCATCTGGATTCATGTACAACTACTCTAGGGACCGGTATTCCTTTGGATTTTCAAGGAACTAAGGTTGAACGGCGGGATCAAGCGATCTGGTCGAGAATAAGAAAAGTCTATGCCACGTACGAGAATGGCAGACATGTTAACAAGATATTTCGGTGATTGAGTTACTGGTGCACAGATGTCGGAAATTTATGAAGCAAAGTTCTGGTTTTGAGGGAAAAGACGGCATTCGTCCCACGGTGGTCGAATGAATTCCCATGCCCAGGAAATCCCTGCGCACTGGAAACACAATCGTGACTAGTGAAGGATCGGTTCAGAAAATTTTCCAACAGTCAAATAGAGGACGCGTAAGCGTTAGACATCGGTGACTCAAGAGCTGGCAAGCCATAACCATAAATTCACCTTGAAAAAAACCATGTCCATGAATGCCGAGACGTCTAGGTCACCACGCTGGTCAGATAGTTGTCAGAAAGGGTGAGGAAGGGCATTAACACCGACAGAGATTTTAAATCCATCACGCCGTTTGGGTTTTATTTTCAATCCGAGAGACTACTATTTGTGAGTAAATATATCACAATTATTATATTTCACGCTCTTCCTGAAATGGATGGATGACCTAACACCTCAGTAAAAAATACCTAGATATACCTATAACAGTATCTTATACAACACAGAACTCAATAAAATTAGATAGAAACGACCTTATGCTATACACCGGAATTGTGTTTAGGAGGAAAAACAGCTGGAATAGTGAGTTTCTGAATACCTCAAGACACAACAAAATTATACGCAAGGACCCTTCACGTTTTCCAAATCATACTGCTAATTTATATCTGCATATTAGTATGATTTTGGCATTTGAAAATGGAACGGATCCAGGTACATTACAGCGAGCGGCAGCAAAAAAAAAATGAAATGACAGCATTATCACAACCATTAATCCACCCAACGAGATATAAACGAAGGTATCTAGATTTCCCAAGCTCCACATTCGAGGAGGAATCTCGGTTGCATCTACCTATTCAGTCATGGACAGACCTTTAAAACGAACCCTGAAAGGCTGAGAGATACTTACTCCCGTAATCCCTCAAATGCACAATCTCAAAATCTGCGAGGGTATTTCCAGACTCTTAAAAACTAGGCTTTATTATACCTACCGCCCACAACATGGTATATAGTATTCTATATGTAGTTGACTGTGTATCCTTTCGAAAGTTTAAATTTATGAGTTTTTGAAAGTAACTGTTTAATTTCTGTACATTATATGCAATAAACCCGACACGACCAAGTAGGTTCTAAATGTGATTTTAGCAAAAACAAAAACACTATAACCAGAACCAGGAACCATCCTATTTCTCATTTTTCTTATAACACCTAAGGCCCTTCATATTTTGATCGGAGCACGATCCAAAGGCATTACTAAGAATATCCATTCAACCCATTAAACTATGCACTTGCTTTTAACGGGATGGGCAGATCCATTTCTGGCCTGATTTATACATAGATGTTTGCTAAAGTATACCTTCAATGTACCCACTTTTCTAGGCCCACCAACCCTAACTATTCAATGCTGCAAAGGTAAACCAGAAATACATCATCATTCAATACTTAACTGAACAAGATTTACACCAGAAAAAGGGGACCCCACCCAGAACGGTGAATAAAAGCTGACACAGTCCCAAATACGAACAGTAATAATTTATTACCAGTCCAAATTCACTTATATTTTATTTACACAGCCGTATATTAAATTTATGCCCTCTAGACCAATATAACCATTACGTAGACCAAGAAATAAATTAACCCAGTCCGGAAATGAAAATAAAACATTAACCTAGTCCGGAAGGTAAACAAATACTATTTTACACAGTCATAGAATGAATTTTTACACCATCCATAGTGATAATATCAATGTTACGCAGACCAGAACAAGGAAAATAAAATAAAACATTAATACAGTCAGGAAGGTAAACAAATATTATTTTACCCAGTCATAGAATGAATTTTTACGCCATCCATAGTGATAATATAAATGTTACGCAGACGAGAACAAGGAAAATAAAATAAAACATTAATACAGTCAGGAAGGTAAACAATTTTATTTTACCCAGTCATAGAATGAATTTTTACGCCCTCCCAAGTGATAATATAAACATTACGCAGACCAGAACAAGGAAATAAAATAAAACATTACACAGTCCGGAATGTAAACAAGAACTATTTACACTGTTCGCCTCCTCCAAAGGTTTGTCCGCGCACTCCGTGCAATCCTTCTTCGTGCCGACCGTAGAGGACTCACCGGTACCTCCCAGCCAAACGCTAGGGGTACTCTCCTTCCCCCTCATCCCCCCGAGCCGCAAAGGGGCCACACACAATCCAGACAGTACCTATCTTCCCAGCTCGCCTCCAAGGCTGAGCTACCACTCAAGTCAGTTGGGAAATCCCCAACTCCTACAAGTAATCAGTCATGTTTGTTATTTTGGCAACATAACAATTCTCCATTGCAGATCCCCTTCTTTTCCCCCCTCTCCTTTCTTTTATCCTCTATTTTTTGACCTAATCCCATTAGGTTTTCCCCAAAAACCCTAAATCCCCTTTCTTTTAAGTTTTCCCCCCTTTTATTTATTTATTTATTTCTTTTTATTTTATTTTTTTTGAAAACTCAAAAGGTAAATGCGCCTAAGCATCTTTTCATATTATTATTATTATTTTTTTTTTTTAAATTCATAATATATATATATTTTCTTTTAAACTCCCTTTAGTTAACTAATTAATTTCGTCTTTTCAAATTTACAACCCCCTAACTGAATTAATTCATTTAATCTCTTTATTTTACCCTACAAACTTTATGAAGACTCACATTAGCTTAAGTGGGGTTTTTTTTTGTTTGTTTGTTTAATATTATTATTAGCACCTGTATTGTTAGAGCTAGCTTAGCAGGGAATAAATTTCTAATGTTATTTGCATGGCAGAGCTACTGTGAGCTAGAATATCCTGGCATTGTCATTAGGATATGGTTAAGCTTCGATTATCATGTTAGGGCGAAGTAGTACCTTCCTAAAAGATGAATTATCAAGCTTATTATTGGGAATGAGGAAAGGCCTTATGTACACAATTAAGTAAGGAATACTTTATGAATTCAATTAACGGAGGAATTGTTTTATGTATTTAATTAAGGAAGGAAAACTCCTCGGATTAGGTGGAGGTTGAAAATCATCATAGGGGTAATGAATATTTAATGTAGAATTATGTTTTTTTTTTTTTGACATAGGGCTCAAATTCTGAACTGGCGACGCCAGGTTAGGGGAATTTTTTTAAGGATTTATTCAGGCGTTGAGGTCTTCGGGCTATTTAGGCTGACTCCTTTCTCCACATTATTGCGACGTGCCCTTTAGGACGCACCATGTTCTCCAAGGGTGCCACTCGCCAACTGAGTTTCTTTTGTGCGACGTTCCCTTCAAGATGCACCACGTGCTCCAAGGGTACCACTCAGCAACTAGACTAATTGGTAAACATCTATAACCCGTGGAGTCAATACTCCGCCAGGTGAGCTTGTAGGAGACTAAGGGTTCTAAGGAATAAGGCCCCCGCCTTATTGCATGCCCCTTAGAATCATTGTGGGCGACTGTCGCAGTCTTCCCTCACGTCATCGTGGATCCTCTCGAACTAGGTAATCGTTAACCTACAGTTCGAGCCATGACGGGAGTGCTAGTAGGCGGTTGCAGGGCTGCTGTCCACCCCTCTCCCTCAACCTCTCTACAAATCATGTGTGGCCCCTTTACTCCATATGTGAGTCTGGTTGGAAAGATATCGTTAGCCTGCATCATCAACAATCATGTCAGAAATGTCAACATCAAATCATCAAATCAAATGAAACGTCATAGTAAACATATCAACCCAAAAGCACACTCCCTGACTCAGTTCAGAGTCCAAGGGGATTCTACCGATGCCTCTGCATCCTCAAGGTCAAAACCCTGCACACTCAATAAAACTAAGTCAATAGCATCCGTCGACATCAAATAGTAACACATCATGTCATCTGTCAATTGCATCATAATCAAGTATAAATGGTCTAGCATCATAAAAGTCCAGATCACTTGCGAGAAAGTGTCCTCAAAAAATAAGTTATCTCAGTGCGCCCGAGAGGGATGTTACAACTCTTCATAGATGATCACACCAGGAAAACTTGGATTTACTTTCTGAAGAATAAGGATGGAGTCCTTGCCAAGTTTCAAGAATTCAAATCTTAGTTTGAAAACCTGACCAGAAGAAAAATCAAAATATTAAGATCATAAATTGGAGGAGAATACACCTCAAAAGAATTTTCCAGTTTTTGTATTGAAGTAGAAATCAAGAGGGAGTTCACAGTTCCTTACAAGCCTCAACAAAATGGGTTTGATGAAAGGAAAAACAAAACTATCATTGAGGTAACTAAAGAAATGATACATGATCAGAGTCTACCTATGACTCTATGGGAAGAAGCATGTATGACAACAATATATGTTCAAAATCCTAGTCCTCATCAGATCCTAAATAACATTACTACAAAAGAATCATTCACCAAAGTGAAGCCTGAGATCAGACACTTCAGAATATTTGGATGTCCAGTGTACCTTCATGTACCCAAAGAAAAGAGATCCAAAATAGAATCTTCAGGAAGAAAGGGTACATTTGTAGGATACAATGAATCCTCAAAATCATATCGAATCTACATCCCAGGTCAGAGACAAATTGAAGTAAGCAGAGATGTTACTTTTGAAGAAGTAGTAGCCTTCCAAAAATACATAGAAGCTCAGATGTAAATTGATAGTGAAACAATACCTCCTCCCCCTTCAATATTTCAGAGGGAGACATATATTATTCCAGATGAACCAACAACTGCAATTGATCGATTTTCTCCAGCATATTTAGTTTCCCCAAGAAACATACCTAGAGACATCACAGTTGGACATAAAATATCTTCTTGGGATCGACAAACTTTAGAAGAACTAGAAGGGCATAAATCCCCACAAGGAGCAACTAGAGAAATGAAGAGACCAAAGAGATTATCAATCTACCTTTCAGCCATGACCCACATTATTGACTTAGAGCCAACTTTTCATGGAGAAGCTTCAGGTGAACAAGTATGGCAATGTGCCATGACTAAAGAATACAAATCCATATTAAAAAATTATGTATGGGATGTTATTCTAATACCAGAGGGAAAGTCCATAGTGACTTCCAAATGGATTTACAAAATCAAACATGCTGCTTATGGAAGCATTGAAAAATACAAAGTAATGTTTGTTTCTAGAAGGTTTTCACAAATAGAGGGAGTCGACTATGACGAGACTTTTGCACCTATAGCCAGATATACCTCCATCCGATCTATAATTGCACTAGTTTCTTCCATGGGTTGGAAGCTACATCAGCTGGATGTAAAGACAACTTTTCTCAATGGTGAAATTGAGGAAGAAGTTTATATTTAGAAGCTAGAAGGTTTCGTTATACACAATGAAAAATATCATGTAGGCACGTTGAAGAAATCCCTATATGGTCTAAAACAAGCACTGCGTGCTTGGTACGAGAAAATGGATGGATTTATGATGAGTTTGGGCTTCAAAAAAAGTACAGTTGATCTAAAATTGTACTATCACATTGATGGAAATGAGTGTCTTATTTTGGTTTTATATGTGGATTATATTTTCCTCACAGATTCAGAGAGACTCATTGTTGAATGCAAGATATTTTCCTCACCAAATTTCAAATGAAGGATTTGGGCCTAATGCATTATTTCTTGGGACTAGAAGTGTGGCAGAGAACAAATGAGATTTTCCTAAGTCAAGAAAAATATACTATGGAGATACTAAAAAATTTCAGTATGATAGAATGAAAATCCATGCCTACTCCAATGGTAATGGATTGAAATAAAATGAGGCATTGATTCAGGAGATGTAGATCCACATTTATACTGGCAACTGATTGGATCTTTGATGTCTTTGGTTAACACTGGACTAGACATTTTCTATACAGTTAATGTTCTTAGCCAGTTTATGAGCCAACCAAAACATACACACCGGATTGCTGCAAAACACATATTGAGACACTTACAAGGAACAATTGGTTATGGCCTGAGATATGCAGCCAATGTGGACTTAAGCTTGCAAGGATATGTCGATGCAGATTGGGTAGGAAGTGAAGTAGACAGAAAGAGCACCTCAAGTTGATGCTTCACCTTATTATCAGCCATGGTTTCCTGGTGTAGCAGAAAACAAAGCTCTGTGGCTTTCAACAAAGTAGAGGCACAGTACATTTCACTAAGTGTGGCAGTTCGTGAAGTTATATGGATTTGCAAACTTTTGACTGACTTGTTCGATGATGATATGGATCCGACTATTATTCATTGTGACAACCCGAGCTATGTAAATCTCTTTGAGAACCCAGCGATTCATGACATATCGAAACACATTGAAATCAAGTATCACTATATCAAAGGCATGGTGCAGAGAAAGACAATAGACATGAAGTATCTTTCCACTCATGAAAAAATTGCATATATCTTCACTAAACCACTTTCCAAGACAAAGTTCGAGTATTTTTTCTGAAGGACTTGGCCTAGTGGAAAATCCCTCCCTATCTGAGAGGGAGTGTTGATGATTGCAGTTATGTGAGACATTCTCCAGCTTACAAACTTATGAGATGTATATCATTGTAGCTATGTGAGTCTTTATCTCACCTTAAAAACCTAATAGAAAGCCCATAAGAAGGGTGCATGGTTCCTTCCTGAGACAGAGCTAGAATGTAGAGATGACCTCCTCCATTTAGAGAGTTGAGAATTACTCCAAATGATTATCCATTGGGAAACGTGACATGCTGAGTTAGACGTGCATGTGGCAGAGCACAAGGTGAACCTGTGAAATACTAAATTGTTGGGTGCATTGTCATTTGAATAGAAATGAAGATGATGTATTAGCCTCCTCTGAGCAACCGAGTTGACGAGAAAACTCCCGATGATTCTCCTTTGTGAGGTAGTGGGAAAGAATATTTGTAGAGTGGGTGTGCCTGTGGATGAGCACAGGTGAATGCGTGAAGATTTGTTTATTTTGTTTAATGCAGTGAGCCAGAGATATGGCATCCATATGGATGTTTCCCTAGTGGAGGATAACTAGTAGGTGTATCATATCCCTTGCTATATATTGTTCAAGAGTCAACATGCCTGCAACCGTAATTGTTATGTAAAGGGTACAGGTCGGCCCCACCTTAATGTGATTAGTAATAAATGTAAAAGATAATTAATATGGTTAATATTAATTATGATGTGAGTTAGAGAGGTTGGCCCGGTTGTGCTAATAGACATTTTTGTTGATAGGAAAAGTATAATATAATTAAAGGAATATTCCCCATTGTGGAATCATATCCTTCACACAAGTTTGGAAATTTCAGCAAGTAAATTCTCTTGGAAATAGTGCACACCTCTCTTGGGAGATAGTCTTCTAAGGTTTGAGAACCCTATTGTGTGCTAATTATTATTGTTGGTGAAGGTATTTCTATTGAATAATATTGCAAAGGATTTGGCTGGGTTTTCTTCCCTTATTAAGAAGGGTTTCCCATGATACTTCTTGTGTTCTTGTGCATGGTGTTTCTTCTTGTGATCTTGGTTGCTGCAACATTCTTGTTTATGTTTAAGACAAATTCAAATTGAAATGAAATACATGATTAACCTAACTTATTGAAAAATCAACAGGAATGTGATGCTTCCGGGAAAGGAATTGGAGTCGTCCTCATGCAAGATAGAAGGCCTTTGGCCTTCACTAGAAAACAACTTTCATAGCGACATTTGGGCCAAACGATTTATGAAAAGGAAATGCTATCTATTTTACATGATGTGGATCTCTGGCATACTTATTTATTAGGTCATTGATTCCAAATTAAAATGGATCAATGGAGTCTCAAGTGTTTCCCCGAATAGTGTATTTCATCTCGAGCGCAAAAAAAATGGGTGACCAAGCTATTTGGCTATTATTATGATATTATTTACAAGAAGGGAAAGGAAAATGTAGTAGTCGATGATCTTTCCTGGAAATATCAAGAAGATGGGTGCCTTTTCTCCCTCTCCTTCATTTTACTATATTGGCTCCAAGTTGTTCATCAAGAATGGCTGCAAGACCCAAAAATTTCTAGCCTGCTCCACCAATTGAAACACAATTCTTCAGTTTCTCCAGGGTACTCTTGAAAAAATGAAGATATTCACTACAAAGGTAATTTGTATTTATGCAAGAAATCACAACTTAAATCCAAATTACTTTCTAAACTTCATTCCTCACCCACAATTAGGCATTCAGGGTTTACCAAAACCTATGAACGGGTCAAATGTTTTTTTTTTTGGATGGTATGAAACAAGACATATACAACTTTTTGGTGGTATGTGAGGTATGTCAATGCAACAAGGGAGAAACTGTGAAAGCTTCGAGCACACTACAACTGCTTATGATTCCCCCTGTTATTTGGTTAGATATTTCTATGTATTTCATTGTAGGATTACCTAAATTGGGAAATAAGTCAGTCATCATGGTGGTCATATATCGTCTCTCAAATTATGCTCATTCATTTTCTATTTAACACCCATTCACAACTTCCACAGTTGCTCAAATCTTTATGGATAATATCTTCAAGCTTCATGGAATGCCTAATTATATTGTATCTGACAGAGACCCCACTTTCACTAGTAATTTTTGGAAAGAATGGTTCAAGCTACAGGACACCCAATTGCATATAAACACTTCATCTCACCCCTAGACAGATGGCCAAACTAAAATTTTCAACAAGTGTTTCGAAACATATTTTAGGTGTTTTTTATCTGAGAGGAAAAATTAGTGGCCTCAATGGTTACTCCTAGCTGAATGGTAGCACAACAGATCTTACCATACAACTACTCGCATGAATCCTTTTGAAGTAGTCTATGGACAAAATCCCCCATCGTTTCTCTCATATATGCCAAGGGTTTCAAAGGTTCAGGAGGTTGAAAAAACCCTTATAGTTCGAGAGGCTATTATTCATGCCCTAAAAGACAATTTGGTCATGGCTTAGAATCGCACGAAGAAATAAGAAACTAAACTTCATTTTGGATGCCATTTTCTTGAAGGGGACTAGGTGTTTCTTTGACTACAACCTTATAACAAGACTTCACTCAAAGTTGAACACTATCAGAAAATTGTGCCCAAATTTTATGGTTCTTACATAGTGATCAAGCATGTGGGATCGATGGCCTATTAGTTATCTCTACCTAGTTAGTCAAATATCCATCCTGTTTTTCATGTTTCCTACTTAAATAAGGTGATTGGTACTAACTGCCAAACTCAAACAAGTCTCCATGAGTTGGATGAAGAAGGTTCCATATGGTTGTAGCCACAAGCACCAATCTTATCCCAATGAGAGTGTTGTCTCCATCAGTGCACCATTAAGGAAGTGTTAGTCCAATGGAAAGATACATCTCCATAAGATGCCACCTGACAGCTAGCCACCATTCTACAACAATTTCTTCATCTTAAGCATTGAGGACAAGGTTTTTCTTCAAGGGGGAGGGAATGTTAGGGACTTAACCTTCCTAAACCCTCACATAGGTATAATAATATAATTACATGTAATAAAGGCAAATATTAATAAGTCTTAGAAACAAGGAAGAATAAGTCAAATGTAAGAAGACCTAATAGAAGATTAAACTTCTAGAAGGATCTTCCCCTAGATTGTTCTTTTGGATAAGTAGATTTAGTATAAATAGGAGTAGAGGGTATGAGAAATCTTGTCTTGGATATTATTGTAATATATCTCTTCTCTACTGGAGGTTTCCCCCTCGAAGAGGCAAGTGACCATTTCTATCATTAATCAAGGTGTTCTTTGTGGTGTTATTCTTGTATTATTCCAGTATTGTTCTAGTTATATCATTGTTTTTTTTTCCATTTATATCTAAAATATTTATGTTCTGCATACTATTTTATATATGGAATACTACAAAATAATTCGTTCACTAGAAAAACTACTGATCCAGGTGGATATCGGTGGCCACCCACCTTTTCCGACTGGGTCAAAATAGTTTTCTGGCAATTTTGGCAATTTACTATTTTTAGCAGGTCTTAACTTACGAGGCCATTTTGAGGGCCTAAATGAAGGTTTTTTGAGATCGCGGTTATCAATGATAGTCAAAGGCATGAGTGAGCCCCCAAAATGAATCTCCTCAACGATACCTTTCCAACGATCTATCATACTCCTAAAACGAACATCGTATGCAAAACTTACGACCTCGGGAAGTTGATGTACTAACTTACCCAAATGGGGCCCACATGACTTTTGGCGCTTCATCTCCTAGGGTTAGGTTTTTGGATGTCTAGGAATTTTGGCATTCCTTTTTA
>SNQJ01S0161889.1:6295-21530 GCA_010110895.2 Picea sitchensis
AAAATGCAAAAAGAAATAGCTCTATATCACTTTATGTTGAGTATATTCGGAATGGGTGTCCTAAGCATAAACATGAGAATGATCAGATGAAAAATCAACCAAATATATTATGCTAGTTGGATATAGAATTCATGAAAATATTATGATTGGTCATTCTAGAATTTTTTTTTAATCTTCCAAATGCCACAGTCCAACGTGAATCCATATTTGGAGAGAGAGTCAACTTCATGGTTCCTCTCCCTGAACACATGATCAAATGTTATATGACTGAAATGTAAACAATTGAGTTTAATATTTTGGAAGAAAGGCTAAAGAGCATAGTTCTGAAGAGAGTAAACACCATTCATCCAATTAATAATCAGCTGGGAATATCCATAGTTATGTAACTAAGTAATTTCCCTTTCCCTAGAAAGTTGTAGTAGAAGCTTTAGCACCATAAGTTTAGAAATTTTATTTGTGGCCAATCCTAACCTTGCTGAGAATGAAATGTAGTGTGATTCTGATAGGTATAATCTCCCCCCTTCCCCTCCCAAAGATGGGTCACCTTGAGTTGCCCCATCGAAAAAATACCATGGGTGATCATGTTTTATCTTAATGTCAGAGTGGGTGTTGTTGGTAGGTTTATGAGCAGAATGGGGAAATTCTTCCATGACAGCAAGGCTTTGTATGGCAATGCATTATGGAGATGGAGGTAGGTTCTCAAAAATAGCATGGGTTCAAGCAATTCAAATCCCCCATACAATAGAGAGTGGAAGAGCCTTATATATGTTGGATCATTGAGTGCTCAACCAAGTTTTTAGAGCATATTCAATTGAGTCACCTTCCCATATGAAAGAGTCCCCTGATGACTTTTGGATTTCCTTCCAAACTTCTTTTGCAAATGAGTAGTGTAGGAATAGATGGGAGCTTGTCTCTTCTTCCATACAACAAAGGCATCATCAACCTAGTCCATGGAAATTTTTCTTCTACAGAATGTCCCGCATTGAAGATTTTTTGTGCAATATAAGCCTCATGAATAATTTATACTATGGTAGAAATTTAAGCTTCCATTGCTTTTTTCCCCACTAGGGAGCATGGTCTGGCCAGTTTTCCTGGGAAAGAGTAGTGTATCCAAGCTTTAGAACATAAACCTCGGATGGATTTCAGGACCATATCAATTGACCGGCATGTTATAGAGAGGCCACGAATGAGTTTTGTACAGATATGATGTATGAGTCTCATAGAAGGATCAACTATGCATCAAGATCAAGGTCCCTACTAGATAACTAGTGAGTTTGACATGTGACAAAGTCTTGCCTCATGATATGATTTAAAAAATAAAATCCATCTATGTTGAGCCTCAGAATAAGTTGAGTTGGAAGGAGGTGGTTGTTTTGACACCAAACCCAAGGGTCCTTCCCAATTATAAATTGAGATCCATCACCAATTTTCCACATTAACCATTGCCTATAAGATGGAAAGCATGTAGGATGTCTTTCCATATAATGGAACCATTTTTGGATTTTTTTTCAGGCTCTTTGATCTAGTCCACCATTGAATCATGAGTGATGTACTTAGTCGTTGTGGCCTAGACCCACAATACATTCCCCCGAATAAGTCTCCACACACTTTTTTCAGCTAGGAATTTTGATACCAAAAAGAAAAATTGCAGGCCCCATCCCCCCTAAGCCTTTGGGGTGGCTAGTTTTCTCCAAGAGGATAACACCAATGGTATTTTGTCTTTGCAACCGACCTAGAGGAAGCGAAAATATAGTTGTCAATATTTTCCCAAAATACCTGTGGGTATTAAAGTAAGGGACGACTAGTAAACTAGAACAGCCTCAAGTATTGATTTTAATAGAACCATTCATCCCATATGAGAAAACCATCTATTGAACCAAACATGTACCTTCCTTGCAATTTTTTCCAAAATCCAAAACCAGACATTTTTTCTGTAATCATTTTGGGTTGAGTATGAAACCCAAATATTTAAAACCCTTCCTAGTATCTTCAACCTAGAGTGAAAATAGATGTGATATGTAGAGTTTTACATAATCATATAATCTCCAGGTGTGCATAGAGGATTTGGATTTATTTATGCACATTCCTATGGATTTACTAAAGGTACTTAATAGAACCTCTAGGTTCTCAATGTACCTTAGGTTCCCTTCACAAAAGATTAGAATATCAACAACAAATAGAAAGTGAGAGATGAAACATGTGGTACTTACAGTTATACCTTTTAAATTTTCACAGGCCACAACAATCTTGATCAATCTACTAAAGCATTCTTCCACCAAGAGGAAAAGTAGTGGACAACGTGGGCACCCCTATCTCAACTCTCTTTCCACATTGAAGAAGTGAGTGGTTGAACCATTTATAAGAAAAGAAAAGGATGCAGATTGTATGCAATTCATTATCCATATTACAAATAAGTGGCAAAATCCTAGGTGTATCAAGAACAGTCAGATGTAGAACAAGCTGACTCGATCAAATTCCTTGGATAGGTCAACCTTATATATAATTGATTTTTGGTTCCTTGTATGTATGGAATTAATCCCTTCTTCTGCCATCCCAATAGCTTCATCAATTTCTCTCCCCCATAGGAACCCAAATTGTTCAGGAGAGATGTGGCCTGAGAATATATCTTTGAGTCGGTGGTATATGATTTTATATGTGATTTTTCAAATGTAATTACAAAGGGAAATATGCATGAACTATTCAAATGTGGAGGGATTGTTGAATTTAGGAATGAACACAATAAAAATGGTGTTTAAAGTTGATAGGGTATGCCCATAGGTTCTTGAATACTCTACCACTTTTAGCAAGTCGAATCCCAGAAAATCAAAACATTCAATACAAAATTCCACTGGAAAACCATCCAGTCTTGGACTTTTGTCTTTCTGAAAACTATGCAAAACCCCCTAAAGTTCCTCCAAGATGACCTTTGTCATAAGTTGGGATTTCCCATCATGGTCAATAAAACGCAGAGAATGAGAGGCCACTTGGAGGATGACATAAATAGTGGCCCTCGAGTCCTCCTTAAACATATTATTGAAGTGTGAAACCCCTTCCTTGACCAATTCAACAAAAGAGGTGGCTTGGGTACCATTTGATCTATTTAAAGCCCAAATTTTGTTTATGGTCTTTCTATTTTTTGAAAACTGGTGGAATAATTTTGTGTTTTCATCTCCAACTTGAAGCCAAATTGCTCTACTTTTAATTCTCCATTTGTGTTCCCTATCTAGGATCATTTTTCCTCTGGTGGTCATTTAATGATTTTTGTAGATCCTTCTGTTGATCTGTGAGAAATCCCATTCCACTGCCTTCAAGACTTTTTTGCAATTTTGATTCAGTATCCTCTAAGTTCTTGTTGTCCCTCTCTAGTGTCTTCTTTGACTAAACAATAGAAACATCTTTTGCTTTCTTGGTATTTTCCTGAAATTCTAGAGGAGGAGATTCTGGTGCAAAGGGGTTCAGAGGTCTCCAACATACCTTTATAGCTTAGGTGAAAGAAAGTTCCTCCAACCAGTTGGGGTTCATATTAAAGGGGCTAGGCGGATTTTTAGATGATGGATTCATCTCAAGAAGGAAAAGATAGTGGTTCAAATCAACTCCACAGGATACCCACTACTAAATCCTTCAATCCTCTAGAAATCCCTCCACAACATAATATTTTTTCCATTATTTCCTCCCTAGTTCTTGTATTCCTCCAGGTGGGAAAGAGCTTTGCAATTCTATGTTTATCAGGCCAATGTAATCCAATTTTTCCAAAAAAAAATATGACAAGGGGTTGATCGGAGCAGTTGGTCCCCAAATTTCGTTGGTGCCCAAAGTGAAATTCATATCACCCCCAATCACCACCTGAATTCCCTTGATGAGTGGGTTCTAAAGAGTAATATTTTGGAATTTTTTCCTTTCTTCATAAAGACTGTATAGGTTTATGCATAAAAACTTTGAGTCTAATTCATAGGACTGAAGAATTGTAGCTAGTCCCGACCTAATTTCGCAAGAATTTGATAACTTCAAACTAGTTTTCTTCCAGCCTGTGATTTTCCCTCTTGATCATCCAAAAGTAGTGATTTCCATGAAGTCCCATCTTGAAAAGGAGGAGGAAACAGATTAAATGGATTTTTCATTGTCCAACATCGTTTCTTGAATGAAAAGAATGATTTTTTTATGGATGTCCATGAACCTTTTGATAGCCAATTTTTTTGAGGGGTTGGCCAACTCCCTACAGTTAAGGGAGAGAAAAATCATTGGGAAAAATACTTTAAGAGACCCCATTAGAGAACATTGTTTACTAGTTTTGATTTCAAAGTTTACATGATGTTAGGCTGTAGAAATGGAATATTTCCTACCTCTATGAGAAGGATTCCTTTCCAAAATTTCATAAGAGACCAAACCCCCTTCAATGCCCTGGTTATGTGAGAGAGGACCTTTTTTACTCTATCTAAGGTTGCATTTTGTCTCTAGTGGGAGAAGGGGAATATGAGGTCTCGACTAGAAAATATATGGGTTCTAGGGGGGATCAAAGGAGGGGGGTATCAAGGAGGGACCATCAAACCAAATAAATGAGGAGGGTAAGGGAATCAAAGAGGGAGGTTGGGGTCCAAAGAGTCCCAAAATTTTAGAAAGTAAATCATCATCTCCAGCGGTTAGAGGTCTCGATGCATGGGGGTCTAGAGAGATGAACCTTAGACCAGAGTTTATCAAAGAATTTGTAGAGAATGATGAATACAATTTCTTACCCAGGTGATGCTCTTCAGTCACAGGTGACCCCAAGGATTTAGCTTGTGATGTAGAAAGTGCATCATCCTTACATAAACTAGGATCGGGAATGTTAGCAGTGTCCTTGAATCTAGAGGGGGATTCATGAAGTCTTGGGGCCTGAATATCCAAGCTTGGTTGTTCCTTCTACACTCATTTTTACCTCTTCATGCTTTGAATGCATTCAAATCCAAGATGTCCATAAGAGTGGAATTTTTCGCACTTGAAAGGAATTCCTTCGTAATCGACTTCTTTTCTAAAAATTGAGCTCCCTCACCTAATTATAATAGTGTAAACTAAGGATTTAGAAACATTTAATCCCACCAGAATATGATCCATCCCCATATACCTAGAGGATTGATAGTAGGTTTCAACCTCATAGAAGAACCCCAGAAGGTTACCTATCTCCTAGAAGATGTCCTCTAACCAAATAACGATAGGTTGGCCCAGGAGCCTAACCTACACTAGGATTACCTCCAAATTATCTTATTTCCTATCAAATTATACCTGCCACTAGTTCTTTAGGAAGAGGGCATGTGTTCCCCAATGTCGACGAGATTGGTGGATTTTGTTTGCATCTTTGCAGGAGTTTGTAGTCCACTACATCCATCCCCTAACCAAGATCATACATTTCTAGGAGTACCCTAGAATTCCTATAAATGTTTTCATTTTCCACTTCTTGAGCATATCCATAGACATTATCTTACTAGAAAATATTCCAACAAGAATCGCATCCTCCATTGTTTGGATTTCATGTAGCTGGATACCTTCACCCAACACTAAATTTGGTTCTTCCTCCCTCTGCTTTACACATCTTCTATTTTTCTACATTGGATCTATTACTGCATAGGTCAGGGGTGCATCCTTCAAGGTCATCAAATGTATAAGGATACCATTGCTCAATAAATCTCGGGATAGGGTTGTTTGATAAATCCATCTAACAAAGATTTTCCAATGGAATTTTCAAATGGGAAACCAACATTGTCCAGCCATAAATATGTGTCATGATGATTAGGTATGGGTTTCAATTCCCATGTGGAAGTGTATTTTCCCTTTTTTGTATCATTTTCCAAGGATTCAGCAAGTGGGTCATTCGAGGAGGATATAGTTTGGACAAGGAATGGGGTGCTCATGCCACCATTACTTTGTATCACCTCAAATCCAAAAATAATATCAGTTGTACCATCTTCCATTTTCATATTGACCTCCCATGCTTCTCTAATGAGAGACTCATGAATGGCCCATGGGCCCACCAACAACGGCTTCAACTCCCCTCCACTATCATGAACTGAAATATGTACAAAAAGGCCACCGAAAAATCCTAGGCGATGCCTAGATATGGTGACCCACAAGGGGATTGTCGGAGTAATCTACCATCTCATCCTTGATTTCCAAGTCTAGCCGCAGACTCATGTGAATAGGAGCATGTGTACTAAGTAATATTGGTCAATCATATTCGCATCTGATGCAGTGTTGCGGAAAACCCTATGGGATCTACGGAAACCCTAACCACAGACCCATCCATTTTGTTCTAATTATGGTCGATATTCCTAAAGCTTATGGATTGTTATTGAGAATGGATTGGTCACAATAGTTACAAGACTATTTTTTCCACTAATTGGTCTCACTTGTGGCTTCCATGGAATGGTCAGCAAAATAAAATTTAAATTGATACAGAGAAACACATGGGATGCATGGTTGTGGAACTTAATGATGTTTTGACACTTTGTTCTAAAAAATTATTTCCTGCAAACTAAATTTGAAAATTATATAGTTGGAACCTCACATTGTGAACTTGATCAATAGTTTAAACTTTGTCATTGCACTCAGACTTATGCATCTCACTATATAGAGGATTTAGGAAATGTTAGAAATTCTAACCTGGATGTAGGAACTAATATTTGTTTTTTGTATTTTGATGGTTCTAAGTCTCAAGAAGGTGCTAGATCTAAATGTTTATTAATTGATCTAAATCAAAAATGAATTTTAGCTTTTTACAAACATAAATTTGAATGCACCAAGAAAACAGTTGAATATGAGGCCCTAGTTCAAGGACTCAAAAAATGCCCTTGGTTTGATTGATAAATGTATTAAATTTTTTGGTGATTATGAAATTATTGTGCAACGAGTAAGAAATTCTATACATTGTCATTCACCTCACTTAAAGAACTACCAACTAGAGGTATGGAATTTGATGAATACAAGTGAAGCATTCAATATCAAATCCATTCCTTGGAATATGAATGAAGATGTTGACTCTTTAGCAAATACTACTTCTTGATTAACCCCATTAGAATATTTCATTGCTAATAATTTTGTGTTGAAATGATTTTCAATCCATTTATCCTAGACAATGTCACCAATTAGACAGTCTTCAATAATGATCAATAAATAATTGATCTC
This sequence comes from Picea sitchensis, assembly GCA_010110895.2. Classification (NCBI taxonomy): domain Eukaryota; kingdom Viridiplantae; phylum Streptophyta; class Pinopsida; order Pinales; family Pinaceae; genus Picea; species Picea sitchensis. The sequence goes on from SNQJ01S0161889.1 coordinate 13,448, forward strand.
CTAACTAATGAGGGTATAATTTAGGATGTTGTGATAGATGATAAAGAACATTCAAAAGCCTTAAAATATTTCCAAGGAGGGATGAGAAATTTGAAGTCAAATAAAATCCCAAGCATTGTTGTCACTCTTCAAAAATTGATTGATTTACAAGACAGATTCAAGAAAGCTAAGAATGTCAAAACAAAAAATTATTTGATGAAGTATGAAGTTATAAATCTCGGCACTAAAAAAGATATGAAAGCCAAAAAACTTGGTTCTTATTGTACATAATGGGAAAGGAAATCATATACAGAATTTTTGAAACAATACAAGGATGTGTTTGCCTAGACATATGATGATCTAAAAATATACAACACTAAAATAATTCAGCATGCCATGCCCATGAAGAAAGACACCAAGCCATTTAAAGAAAAGCTTCAAAATATTTTTTTGAAATTGGAACCACTCATACAAAAGGAACTAAAAAGTTGTTAAATGCTAAAATATTTTTTCTTGTGTGACCAACTTGATGCAAGTCAAGAAGAAAAATGGAGAAATTTGTGTCAATTTTAGGAATCTAAACAAAGTTTTTGTGAAATGCAACTATCATGTTCCTCCCATGGAACATATATTATAGTTGGTAATTGGTTCCAAAATACGTTCACTACTAAATGGATTTTTAGGTTACAATCAAGTGTTGATCGCTAAATAGGACAAGTTGAAGACAACCTTCCAAACTAAATGGGGAACATTTTCATACAAATGAATACCTTTTGCATATGTTAGGGGCAATATCTAGAGTCAAAATATTGAGATAGTTTGGTCTATCTACTATTATTATATTTTATCATTGTCTAAATAGCATTTAAGAGTTAATTATAAGTTGTACATGCTTCTAATGAATGTATTGGATCAATATCTATTGAATGTATAGTTTTAGTTAAATTGTGTTTATTCTATTGAAGGTATTGGAATAGTGTCTAGTTTTATTTGAGAATAATGTTACATCCATACAAATTTTGTATGTCTTAGTTTAGTAGTAATGTATCATTTTATTTGAGGATAATGATATATCCATGCAAAATAGCTTGATGCATCAATGGTCCATGCAATATGGACCAAGGTTGGATGATGGTAGTCAAAGATTTCAAACTAAAGTATCAGAATGATAGTTACAAATGTTGAAATTTCCTTTTAATTTTTTGTTTTGTTGATACCATATGCTCTATTGTTTTAATATTGATATCCATTTGTAGATACCAAGATGATTGGTTAGAGACATCATCTAGTAGTCTTCAGATTTGGGGAAAGATCCACTTGAGCCATATTCCCTTCCAAAACCTATAATATTTGTCCTACACTCTATTTTCCATGTCTAACATCCTTCATAGAGCAGTGAGAAGTTTTTTTGGCGTAGAGAAGCAATGGGCATTGTTTCCCTGGATTGTTGATCATGTAATCCTCAAGTCCCCTGTATGAAAAGAAAACAACAAGTGGGAGAATGTTAGTTATTTTCTATATTATTTGCATGATTAGTCCCATGTGTTTTCTATGTTGCATGGGAACAGTGTGGAGGGGGTCATAGGGGGGGTGGAGCCCCCAAGAAAAAATAATTGGGTTGTTTTTTGGTTTGTTTTTTGGTGTTTTCGTCCCATTGAAATGTGATTTTGATCAAGGAATCTAATACAAGTCAATGGATCAGGTTGTGGATGTCATATAATCCTATAGATATTGTATTGTAATGGTGAATTTAATACAATGAGAGTTAGAGGTGCAGCTATAAAAATTCATTGGTTTTCCTAGTTAAGGGTTTCTAGGGCAAATGTTTGAGTACTATGTGTGATTGCTATTGTTTTCCTTTTGTTGTATAAAGAATTTGTAGTTGTATTTCTATATTGTAAAGGTTTAAAACCTACATGATTGCTCTTGTGAAAGAAAGATTTCAATATCATTGTTACATTTTATTTTATCAAGTTCCCATGCTTAAAGCCTCAATTCTCATACACTTAATGATCAAATGAAAGGTAGAAACAAGTTGTTTCATTGAAATTCTATGATTAACTATAAAAAAAAAAATTATAAAAAAAAAAAAAAGTAAGAAGTTGCAATTTCTACATCAAAGAACCTAATTCAATGTTAAACTTCCATGGATTTGATAATTAAATGTCTTCCTTTCCAATTGGGTCTATCCCGGGTGGTAGAGAGGATGAGTATTAACATCCCTACATGGGATCAATTCCCGCAAGTGTTATCAGCCTTGAGCTCTAAATAATTCAGTTTGCCCTGGGTACTATCCTTGGAATTAGTGAAAGTGCCCAATGGATTTCCCTAAAATTTGTTTTTCACGAAAAGAAATTACATTTTAAAAATAAATAAATAAATAAAACAAAAACAAAATTAATTAATTCATTAATTCATTAATTAAATATTTGCCTCATTGATGAAATTTGATCATATTTGATCATAATTTGTGTTTGCCTCACAATAATCATGAATTTTCAGTTGCTTTTAGAATTTGTTATTGATTTGTGACCATAAATGGTACTTGGTAGTAAATGCATGTTTTAAAAGAAAACTTATCATATTATTATTTTTTTGTTTGAATGCTCTCAATATTTTTTCAAGTACTTCTTTATTGGGTTGAGTCTCATATCAAATCATGGGGTCCTCCCAAGATTTCAGTCTTATAACATTAGGCTTATGTATATGTTATTTTTACTTTTCTTGGTTGGTACCTCTATATATTTTATGGAAAAGATCTCCATATATAGATAGATGAGTGTTATATCATGGTCACCCATATTATGCAAGTGTTTACAAATATATGACAACATTTACTAATACTTATCACATTCTCATTCGATTGTATTTTGAGTCTTATTATGTAGTTCTCAAGAATTGGTGGATTCTAAAGGATTTTGGACGGATTTTAAGTGTTCAACAATGGTATTTTATTAGCATCCAAGATCATAATTGGATCTTGGGTTAATTGTAAAATGAAAACAAAATCTAGAAATTCTACCAAACTTCTAGTTACAATAGTGTTTGTACTTGCACCATTCTCTAATTGACACAAAATTGTGCTTTCAACGGGGCACTTCTAAAGTGATTATTAAACATAAACAGAATCTAGAAAGCCTAAAACACCTTTATTTATAAATATGTTTTTACTCGCATCATTCTTTGGCTAAGTCAAAAAATATTCTTTTAACAATGCATTTCTTTAGTGATTCTGGAACATAAGCACTTGAAAAGTTCCTTTTTAAAATAAAATTTTGATTCAACTAGAGCATGATGCAAGTACAAACATGTTTTAAATAAAGGTGTGGTAGTAGTTCTAGATTTTTTGTGTGTTTCATAATCACTCCAAAAGTGCCCCATTGAAAGTAAAAATTTTAGTAAACCAAAGAATGAATACAAGAACATTTTGATATTTATTGATTAGGAAGTTTGTTGGCCTCTACAATGTTTTTGATGTAAAGAATATTTTAATGAATTAGGCCCCTCGTTGCTTTGGATTCCATTAAAACGTATCCATGTTATTTTTTTTTTAAATATTCTCAAGTTGCAATGCACATCGTACAATATAGATGCACTAGTGAGTCTATACTGTAGAGAATGGTGCTTGGCACAAAAACCTGTGAGTATTTGAAAAATTTTGCATCAAGTTAGTAATGCTCCCTACATATGCAAATGTGTTGGTGTTTATTATTGTATCCTATGCAATGATGCGCATTACTATAGAAAATTGCACCACTAAACCTGAAAGCGTTTTAGAAATTGTTACAGTTATTAGTTGAAATTATTTACTTACTTTATAAAACATATTTCAAATTTTCATTATGCAACTCTTTTGTGCATAGAAAACTGGGGAAAAAAACTTACTACAACAAGTGTGAGGAAAACACATTCCTAAAAGAGAACAATGCAAGACACTTATTGTAATATATAAGTAATATATTTTGAACTATTTGTGAGTTTAAATAATGTGTATAGATTAATTGGGCATGCAAAAAAATATTGACAAAACTCAAGAAAGTTGATTACAATATGAATGGAAAAGATCATAAAGGTTTAATGAAAATGTTGCAAATATGGGAAGGTGGATAAAAAGGTGATACACATGTAGTTTTTCTTGGAATTGTATTCATATTATATTTCTTAATATTAATAGGTAACATGTTTCAAATATTTGATTTCTCATATGTCGAATGTTGTGTAATGAAACCCAATGAGGGAACATAAGACCCTCCTAAGAAGAAAAAATATGCAAATGATGTAAATGATGATGAATTGGTCCTTGGTTCATCTGGAGTGGTGTTGGAAGTTAATGATGGGGGGGTATTTTACTATGAGGGATATACAGGAAAGAATGTATAGACATTCTTTTCACATATAGTACAAAAGTCAATCCAATGAATCCAAGAACTAGGTTATGTTTAAACTACAAATTTTGTAATATTTACCAATATTGAGAGGTGGGGTGAATCGGTATTGAGCACTTTTTACCACTTTTAATCACAATGTGTAAGCATTTAAGATATCAAAATATTATCACTTATTATTGCATTCAAGATACCATAAACATATAACCATAAATACATAATACACAAGAATTTTACGTGGAAACCCAAATGGGAGAAAACCATGGATTGTTTTTTTATATGTATCAGAGGATTACATTCATAGGAGGCACCAAATTCCAAAATTATCCAGCACTAACTGGAAGGAGGAACCAACATCCTAATTTACAGGCTCCAACCTGAAGGAAGCTACAACTCCCTAGATTTTCCATCTCCAACTGGAAGGAGGCTCCAACCCCCTGATTTAGAGACTCCAACCTGAAGGAAGCTACAACTCCCTATATTCTCCAGCTTCCACTAGAAGGAGGCTCCAACCCCCTTTCCTTGCCCCTTCCTTCCTGCCTAAAATATAAATGGAGACTCAACCTATCATTGTTATTATCACTAATACTAATACATCATGATCATCAAAACATGTTATTGTCATTGATATTCATACATCATCATCAACAAAACATGTCAATATTACTGTCACTGATCTTAATACATCATCGCCATCATCAAAACTAGATCCCCTCAACATCAACATCATCAACCCAAGTTCACTTATAAACCAGGTCCACATAAATATCCTACGTCCACATGGGTCCACATATAAACCCAAACATCACTTCTTAAATTTATCTCGAACACTTGTTTGGGACTAGTTGTTGGATTAGTCACAAACCCTAACTTCCAAAAAGTATAACTCCATACTTGTAATGAATCAAGGTCTGAAACTTGTACCCAATCTTCATCGATACCTTCTCTGAAATTCCTCCAAGTTTTTCTCCTTTAATTTTCACTGAAAAGGAGATATAGCGAATATGGAAGACCTTCCTCAATTCTGGCCTATTTTGGAGAGAAAACTTGTCCAGCATGCCACGCGCTCAATATTTTATATTTTATTCTATAACTCATATAAAACATACTACGGACTATACTCTTTCTAATGCAATTGGTCTCACAGAATTTGGATCCTCTATGAATAAGTTATGATTGTTTTACCTACAACACTTGTTTAAGACTAGTTACGGGACTAGTAAAAAACCCTATCTTCCACAAAGTGCATCTCCAAAAGTAAAACGACCCTGAAGTTGAAATTTGTACCATAGGTACCTTGATATTTCTTCTCAACAACCTCCAAGTTTCACTATCTGAATCATTCGAGAAAAAGTAAATATAGTGAAAATGGTAATATGACATTTAAAAACATACCTTAGAACACACCATCACAAGACTTCATCCTCCCTTGGAATTTCCCCTGTCTTCACTTCATATTCCCTCTTAAATTTGTTGCCAAGATTGTGTTAATATATCACAAGATTGAATGATAAAAATCAAAGGTTCTTAAAGTGTATTTATACCCTTCCAAGCACCTTCTTTACTTGACCTTGAGTCGACTTGTAACTTCTTGTTTGCAACAATTTTTTCTCCTTTACTTGACTTTAGGGCCAACTTATAACTTCTTGAACTTAGATACAGGGCTTCTTGACCATATTTTTGGGCTTCATATTTAAGAGGGAATAACTCCTCAAACATGAGGAACCATGTGCCATGCCACCTATCACGGGAAACGGCTTGATGAGGACTATCAATCAATGGATGTTTTGCATGCATTTGTAATGTCCTTCATACTCTTTTTCTTAAATCATCTCCAGGATTCATGTCCAAACCTTCGTGGATTCTTAACCACTTAATCATATTTCCAGGGTTTCTTGTAGACTTCTTCAAAGCATATTCATGTGAGGGCCATGCTTAAAGCTACACCATAAGGGGACCACTTTGGAGACTTCTTCAAATACACCCATGACTTATATAGGCTTATAGACTTCTTCTAGGGTTGACATCAATGAAAACTAATTTTCCAACAATCTCCCCCTTTGGCATTGATGGAAACACTCATACTTCCTCTATGACCATTTCTCCCCCTATCTTCATGCTCGCTCCCCATGTCTTCATGCTTTTGATATTTTTCTCCCCCTTTGACATCAATGGCAAAGGGTAACTCCCCCTGATGATTTCTCTCCCCCTGTATTCTTTGCAAAATGTCATCTAGATCATTGTGGGGAAGAAACTACTCTGAGTTTCTATCAAAGATACTCAAAATTCTTGAACAAGTTTGGTGAAGATATGTGCAATATGTTATGTGACTTGTTCTTATAGAAAGTAGAACTTTATAGGAATATGGTTGGTCTTGGAATGCATCACTACATTTTTGGAGATACTTATAGCACTGGTATTGTCATTAAATATTGAAATAGGCTCACCATATGTTACTTGTATGTCTTGCAGGTTTGTCTTAATCCAAAGGACTTGAGTACAACATGTTGTTACTGCAATATATTATTCTTTTGTCGTAGACAAGGATACTGAGGATTGCTTCTTACTTAACCACGACACTAGAAAATCACCAAAGTAGAAGGATGCTCCACTAGTACTTCTTCTATCATCAATGCTCCATTCCCAATATGCATCTGTGTAGGCAACCATGGTCATCTCATTCCCTTTCAAATACTACAATCCAAACTATGTTGTTCTTCTGAGATATCTGAAGATCCTCCTTACTACCATAACATGAGTTTCCTTCGGTGTTTCTTGAAATCTTGCAACTTGTCCAACTGCTTGCATCACATCTGGTCTTGAGGTTTTCACATAGAGTAGGTTGTCAATCATTTATCTATAAAGTCTTTGATATGCTTTCTTATATTCATCATCTTTTCTCAACAACCAGTCACCATAGGAGTACTTACAAGTTTGTAATCTTCTATTCCAAACTTCTTCAACATTTCTTTGTTGTGCTTGGTTTTGGAAATGAAAATCCCTTCATCCAGTTGAGATATCTGGAGTCCCAAAAATAAAGTCAACTCACCAAGTAGGGACATTTCAAACTCACCTTGCATATCTTTAGCAAACTTATTACTCAACCTGTCATCATCACTTCCAAAGATGATGTCATACACATATACTTCAATGATAATTATGTTGTCTAGATCCAATTTTATGTATACATTGCTATCTAAAATGCCCTTTCTGAATCCTTGAGGTTGTAAGTACTTTTCCAGTCTTGAATACTAGGATCTAGGGGATTTCTTGGGTCCATACATAGCTTTCTTTAATATGCAAACATATCTTCCCTTTCTGACAATAGGAATCCTTTTGGTTATTCTATGTAGACCTCTTCTTCTAATTCTCCATTTAGAAATGTTTCTTTTACATCCATTTATATATTATGATCCTTTTGGAACATGCCTAGGCCAGGATCATTCTAACTGCTTCCATTCTGGAAAAGTGAGCAAAATTTTCTTCAAAATCTATTCCTTCAAATTGAGCATATCCTTTGCATACTAGCTTTGCCTTTTTTCTGGTTACCTGTCCATATTTTTTTAGTTTGTTTCTGAACACCCATTTTGTACCAATCACATTTTTGTCCTTAGGTCTTGGAACCAGTTCCCATGTCTCATTCTTCTCTATTTGATTTAGTTCTTCTTACATGGCCTTGATCCAATGTTTATCATTGTTGGCTTCCTCAAAATGGATTG
>SNQJ01S0161889.1:21540-38320 GCA_010110895.2 Picea sitchensis
CTAACTTACCCAAACGGGGCCCACATGACTTTTGGCACTTCATCTCCTAGGGTTAGGTTTTTTGGATGTCTAGGGTTTGTGACATTCTATTTTATTGTAAAAAATGCCTTCAGAGCCTCATTGTAATCATCTTCTTGTGAATGAGTGCAGTCATCACATCTCTTCTCAGAGATAAGCCGCCACCATTCCAGCAAACTTGTTTTTCCTCTGCATTTTACAGTTTCAGCTTATTTCCTTATTGAATAGAAAAAAATATTTACTGTATCTATGTTATTCTGTGTTAAGAATATTTTAACAATTTTTATTCATTTCGTTATGCTCATAAAATCCAGATTAGTGGTATCAGAGCGGTCTTCTCCTTGTCGTATTAATGCATGTCCCCAACAAGGTTAGGGTACAAAGAATTGGGTCTCGATCTTGTTTCTCTTGAGGACAAAATCTCTCACATGCACAAGCGACCTCTCATGGCATGAGAAAAGAAAGATGACGTGACACGAGATCCTTTCAAAAAAATTCTTGAGGAATCCCTCATGCAATAGAGGAACGAGATGATGGATATTTTCGCGCAAATACTTCGACGGCTACCAACAGGCTATGCATCTTCCTCGAGCGGAGGTGCCACCCCCTTCAAGGTACAAATAAACTTCGATATTCCTATATTTGAAGGTCATATAGACACAGATGTTGTAGACAAGTGGTTGAATCTACTAGAAGGGTATTTTTTTGTCCATAACTTTTCAAATAGAGAAAATATTACTTTTGTGCTCCTCAAATCCATTTCCCATGTCAAAGATTGGTGGGAAAAATTTTGTGAGCAAAAGGAAACAGAGGAAACCTCATTATTTACAGTCATGGCCACCTAGGAATCCTTCAGGGATGCTATTAACGAACAATACTACCATGTTGGAAGTTATGACGACTTGTATACCAAATGGACCACACTGCGGCAAGAAAGAGACCAAGTAGTGCCAGAGTTCACAAATATCTTCCATACCTTGCACACCAAGCTAGGTATCAAAGATTCGAAGCGACATCTGGTGCTCAAGTATTGGGGTGTTGTGCATAAATACATACAGACCGAAATGGAATTTATGGACATATTATCCTTGGGCAAGGCCTACCGATATGCCATCAAAATCGAGCACAAGCTCAAACAAAAGACGCGACAATTTGGGCCTGCGAACCCCTCACGGAAAAATCCAAGAAAGGGCGGCCCCCACCCACATAAAAAAGGACAGAGCAAAGATGGGCAGTATCAAGACAATCAATCCAAGCCGCAAGCAAAGAAGGACACTGGAAAGACAAAGAAAGATACGGGGAAGTGGTTCGACTTCCATAAGAGCCCTTGGCATAACACTATTGATTGCCACTCAAAGCATTCGTTGGTGGCCGAAGTGAAATCCTTTGAATCAGATGTGGGTTATGACTCTGAGTCAGAAACAGAAAGGGGGAGATGGATCATTGACATGGAACCTAGTGCCACCGTTGCTACCACCAAGCTCCAGCCTGGTGAACTAGACGAGCCAGAAGAAGGTGAGTGCCTCTTCCATTCACAGATGTGGATGAAAGGCACCCCGCTACACTTCATTATTGATAGCGGTAGCCAGAAGAACCTCATCTCAGCAGAGGTCATGAAGTGGCTGGCCCTGCCGACAACGCCGCACCCACAACCCCACACCATTGGATGGCTCTGCCAAGGAAGCGATCTTCGCATCAGCCAACAGTGTCGACTATCATACGGCATCAAGCCCTTCAAAGACGAGGTATTTTGTGATGTTTTTCCTCTCGAAGTTTGTAATGTTCTTTTGTGCCAACCTTATTTATGGAATAGTCATGCTATATATGAGTCTTGGCCTCATAGTGTTATTATTACTTTGAATAGGAAATTGTATAGGATACCCAAGGGAGTCCCTCCTAGTGTTATTTCCTTGATCTCTGCCAAGCAATGCAAGAAGGTCATCTCTCAGACCGGGAAATTTGTCTTCTTCATGATTCGCTCTCAGAGTGAGTGAAATATTACAGCCACATCCAGGGTATTCACGACCGATCTCTCCACACAATAGAATCAATTGGATAAGGTCATGAAAGAATACTTGTATATCTTCTCTTCTCCTATCAGGGTACCTTTGCACTTCCAGATCAAGCATTCCATCAATCTCACCTCAGGCACATTGCCACCCAATGGGCCAGTCTACCACTGCTCTCTATTAGAAAATGAGGAGATCACGAGGCAGATCTAAGAAATTCTCCACAGGGGGCACATATGTCCCATATCATTGCCTTGTGGGAGCCTAATCATGCTGGTGTAGAAGAAAGATGGGACCTGGCAACTCTGCATGATTATCGGGCCTTGAATAAAATCACAGTCTGAAACCGATACCCGATTTCCCGAATCGACGACCTCCTTGATTAGCTCACGGGGGGCAACTAATTCAGTAAGATTCATCTAAAGTCTGGCTACCACTAGGTCTCAATAGAACAAACAGATGTATGGAAGACAGCCTTCAAGTCAAAAGAAGGTCTTTTTGAATGGTTGGTCATGCCCTTTGGTTTGAAAAATGCTCCAGCAAATTTTATGAGGATGATGGATGATATCCTACAACCTTTCACCAATGTTTTTGTAATGGTGTATCTGTATGACATTCTAATCTACATCAAGACTTGGGCGGAACACTTGCAGCATATTCACAGGTTTTGCACACCCTGCGGCAGCACAAACTATATACAAACTTGGAAAAATTCTCCTCCGGCATGGACAGGGTCCATTACTTAGGCTACATTGTTGATCAACATGGTGTGCATGTGGATCCAACAAAGATCTAGGTCATCTGTGAGGGGTCAGCCCCAACCACACTCATTGAGCTTCAAAGCTTCTTGGGCCTCGCCAATTTCTATCGCAGGTTCGTGTTGGGATTCTCTCATATCGCATGGGCCCTCGTCCAAGTAACCAGGGGTGGAGGTAAGGAAAAATTTGTGTGGGGCCTATCCCAAAAACAAGCCTTCGAGGAATTAAATAATCGTTTGTGATCATCCCCAATACTTTCATTATCGGACCTGCAACATCCCTTTGAGATCAAGACAGATGCTACAGACTATGTTGTGGGCGTCGTTCTCACTCAACACGGCCACCCCATGGAATATCATAGTGAGACAATGCTGGCCCTTGGTTATGGATTAAGGAAGGAAGCAAAGACTAAGGAAGAGGAAAGACGAATTACAAAGAGCGTAGAAGGCACACAAACTGAGAAAGGGTCGAAGTGGTCAAAGAAGTAGAAAAGAAGGAGCAAAGTAAGGAAAAGTGAGTCGTTGAAAGAGAAGATCAAGGAAGACAGATCAACAAGGAAGATGGATCATGGACAACTCGGCAAGCGGAAAAAGACACCAACGGGCACTATGGATCACTTCGCGGGAAAGAAGGAATAACATGTTGGTGAAGCCCTTAAGATGCGAGGCATGTGGACCTAGGGTTTTGGCACCTAGGGTTTTGGATCTAGGGTTTTGACACCTAGACTTTGGTCATGTAATGTATAAATAAAGGTCAAAAGGAGTCAGGAGGTGTTGGCAACCAATTCACATTTTTCCATGGTCTTATAAGCTGCCTACACCAATGTTTTGCAAACATCAATTTTTCGTCGCAATTTTCAAATAGACGACATTTTTATTTTCTATGACATTTGCACATTTACCTTCGTTTTGTTTTCACGACTGTAAGCGTGAAAACTTGGTCTTTCGAAGTCGCATTAAAATCACTACTTGAACTGTCGTTGTCTTTCTTGTCGATATGCTTATTAAGCTTACTTTTTATCATTATAACAGTTGGCAAGACTTTTTGATATGTACTCATGCTTCGATTGATTGTGAAATTTTGTTTCATTATCTTTGTGATGCTTTGGCTCTTGGATTTACATGTTCTTTGATCTGATCTACTTGACCATTGGTTTCATGACAATATGTAGGTGTTATGATTAAACCTTTGATATTTTTCATTTGATATAACACCTAGTTTCAAAGCCCATTGGCACATTGATTAAACCCTCGATATGAATTGATACATCGCATGTTACATGGTCAAAACATTGGTTTCGGTTTTGATTTGTATGTTGGGTGTTTAAAACTATGGCATAATGTTTCAATTGCGCGCGTTGGTTTATACACTTACCACTGATTTCATTGGTTGGGTGAATGACATGATTGTTGAACTATGCTATACTGGGTTGAACAGCTATGAGCGTCGGCGGTGGTACCATTGGCAATAACTATTATGCACGGCAGAGATAAGCTCCACCACCTTTGCACGCTGACATTAATGCTTATCCCTTATCCCCGTTCGCCTATGTTAGCCCTAGTAACCCTTCGCGCACTATGTTCCTGTGTGTGCTATGACCCAAACCCTGGCTTGTTCACCGTGTGCTCGGCTCCATGGCACCAGTGGTGCGAATCGAGCCGAACGGTAGCCAAGCCTTGCTACTATTCGACAATGCTCGGAAAGACTTGGAGGATAACTATTGGCTCACCTTTGTGCAGAGGTTTGAGGGTTTTAATCTAGTTGTGGCACAGCAGTTCGCCCTGAATTTTGATGGCTGTAGAGCCAAGGTGGGCAATATTCAGTTGGAAATTAATAAGGAGTTTATTAGTTCTACTACAGGATTACCTGTCGCGGGCCAGCATTGGTTCAAAAATTCGAAAGTGGAAGAGGTGCCTTGGCCACTTCTGTTCGTTTCGCGAAAGGTCACATCTTGTGACAGAGGTATGCCCATATCCATGCTTAAACCACGATGGCATGACCTTTTCATAATAATTAAGAAATTCGTGACCTGCGAGGGTCGATATGGACTCGTCTTTCTCTACCACTTTCGTTTGTTAATGAATTTTATGGGATACCCGTTGAATATGCCCTTTTACTTTCAGCGTAGCCTATATAAAATGTCGAAAAGGTTTAAAAGGGAGAAGGTTGACAGTAGTATGTTCCACCATGGACTTATTAAACTTATTATTGTTTATCACTTAAGTCTCCACGGTGATAGTTGGCAAGATTTCATCGCTCGAAATGGTTTTGATGATACAGACCCTGTCCAGGTTGACAAGCCTGTGGTGAACGAAACCAAGGTCGAGCCACCCATGCCCTTCCATGTCCTACTGCCTCCTCCTAAACCTTCATTCGACCCTGATATTGACTTAACAGACACTATAACTGAGAAGGTTGAGCCTATTAAAAATCCTGTAAGCAAAAATCCCAAGGCAAACCCTACTGTTAATGCCAAGGGTAAAAAGAACGCTCGGATGATTTCAAGAATGGTTAGGAATAAACCTAAACCCACTGTTGAACAGAAGCCCATTGTCCTTAGTGAGGATTCGGACTCTGACATAGAACGTTTCCTAGCCAGTGAGTACCCTTACTCACAGGGTCTGTGCTCCGAGTCGCCTTATGATTTCGTGTCGAATCTTCCCCCTTGCCTAAAGAATGATCCTAGCTACCCTGGGATCAAACTACCCAATGAAATCCTCGGCAATGTAATCAAACCCTCACCTGCACTTTCAAAACCCAGACAGTCACCCTGTGACCAATGTGATTTGTGGTTGGAACGATACTACATCGACGTCCCCCTACTTCAATCGAAAATCCAATCACTGGAAAATCAAGTTGCAGTATTGACCAGTCAAAGAGACAAACTTCAAGCAACTGATATGAGGCAGAGAACCACTGGTTCCATCATTTTCAAGAATGTTGAATCGGCTACAGTCGTTGTCAACTCCAAGTTGTCATGATCAAGCCATCTCGTCGTCATACAGGTATGAATTTTGGTATCATTTTAATTTTGTGAATAACCAGGATCCATATAATGATTCGAATCTGGTTTTTGAATACCTCTGTCTATATTTCGAAATGGCTCTGTCATAATGTGTTCATCCTGTATATTTTTCGCTTTGCTAAAAATGAATGAAATTTCGTTTTGGATACATGATTCGATCATTCCCAGTTTAGTCACTGATACATTTTTATCGGATTTGAGTGGTTTTCGATTGGATTTGATTTGTTCGTTTGTCTGATTGTGTTAACGAAATTCATGGTTTGTTTTCAATTGGATTTGTTTGGTATCTACTCAGAACAAGAAGTGTTCATGCCAGATTTAGAATACGATCATGTTTTGATTTGATTTCGTTATAGTTTGTATGCTGTGATCGTCGAATAATTTCATGAGTTTGGTTGTTACAATCTTTTAATATGTTGTGTCATATAATTTTCTAAATTGGGAATACAACTCTGTTCGATTTCAATGTGGAAAGAATGACTCTGTTTTTATGGAAACAATACTCTCACTTTAAGCCTGTGCGAATGATATTCATGCTCAAATCATGGAACGGTTTCGATCTACGACAACTATGTTAAACCCCAGCCATTTGATTCGCTTGATTGGATAGTTGTATCTTCAGTTAGTTTGATCGATTTTATCAATTGCATTCGTATTAAAAATAGATTTGATTACAATTCTATTCTCAAACGAGTTTGTTAACTCAGTTCGACTTATGTCATTCTGTTAAATTCGTATGAGGAAATTCAGGTAATAGTTGTTTACAAATTCACTCAAGAAAAGATTCCGTGAATGATTTTGTTTGCCCCATTTTGCAATAACAAACGATCAGATATCTCTTATGAACTCTGTCACCAACTAATTGATCCTGTTATGATTCCATTTGAGTTGATTCACGAGTCAGTTATGATTTAATTCGCTCATGGATTGGATCGTTTGTTATGCAGTTATGTCGATTTGGAAATGATCTTGTTGGATTCGATCGTCTCTCATGTCTATGAGGCAGCATAACAATTGCCTACGATTTGTTTTAATTATATCAATTTCAAATTGATATGAAACGATTTCATAATTGTTTGATTATGACTCTGTTCACCCGACTTTGTGGTAACAAACGAAACAGAGTGCATATATCTCTGTAGTCATTTGATTGATCTTGATCCTGTTTGATTTCGAATGGTATAACAATTTCAATTTCAATGATTCGTTTTCAAATAGATATTGGATGTTAATTAAATTTAATTCTTTAAAAGATTTTCAATCGATTTTAATGTTGATTCTGTGTCTTATTTAGACCAGCTACAGAATCGCAAGATTCTGTAGCTAGTCTATAGAATTAGATTTTTATCATTTTATTAATAAAGGATCCTTCTAACTTGTCCATTTTTTACCCTTTTCAGGTAAATTCGAATTGCATGGGATATGCTGGACAGGCTAGGGGAATATTTATGTGTTGTAGTTTTATTTTAGGTTCTTAGTTTAGTCAAACTTGGGATATCTTCCCAGATTTTTTATAAACAGTTTGATGACTTCTACAGGGATGCTTTACCCTGTAGAAGGTCTTTAAATACTTATTATTTTTTGTAATAAGGATCATCCTCACTTGTGGGAGAACCAGGCTATGGATTCCTAATACAAACTGAGACAAAAGTTGATGTTCTGCTACAGCTTTCGCTTTTCATAATATCAATCTTTTGTTTCAAGTTTATGCATTTCGCTTTGCAATTGATTATAGACTACGTTAGCTATCTTAGTCTATTGCAGAATGATATGAATTAATTAATGTCTCAATCCATATCTGATTTTCTTTCATTACTTAAAAACTACAGCAATTACTTTGTTCAGTTAATGAATGACAGATTTCTCTTCTTCATCAATTGAATTATTTTGTATTAGTCTTTTACATATGGGTTTATCTAATTGTGAAGATTTATAAATCATAAGATTGTTGTAAGTTTTTTATGTCTTGTTTGTCCTGTAATTACATTGAAGAGCACTGCAGCTATCGTTTACGAGAAGATCCTGGATAATTCGGTGCGGGTTTCCTCCCTCCGATCAGCTAAGACAATCATCATACACAGGACAAATCTGGAGCACTTCTCCAGGTCAGTTTGTGATTTATTTTCGTTAATTTGTTTAGTATAATATTAGTAGTTTAGTTATTTATATGTTTGGTTAGAATTGTAGTTAGAATTAGTATATTAGTTGTTTAGTTTAGTTAGTTTTTGTTTTATTTCTGTTCATAAAAGTATAAAATCAATAAAAATATATATATCTCTGCCTTAGGACAGAATGGAAATGAGTTTTTCAGGTTTTATTCAAATCTGTAAATTGTATATATTGTACATTTTGTGAATAAGTTATATTTTCGTTAGTAGTTAGATAGTTAATTAGTTAGAGTTAGTATAGTATTAGTCAGTAGATTGTATATATAGAATAGTTAGATTAGTTAGTTGTAATTAGATTAGTTTATTAGTTTGTTTTATTTATTTTTAGTTAGATTAGTTTAGTTTGTTTTATTTAGTTTTAGTTAGATTAGTTATTGTAGATTAGTTTTCTTTTTGTTTTCTTAGGACCTTAGATCGGCTAATGGAGCCGCTAAACCTGTCAGGGTGGTTCATCCCAAACAGCTTGGGTTATTAGACAACCCCGGACCGGTTCCACTCTCTCAGTTGACGGACGATCGATTTCGCCCGTCAACAGGAGGGTTGGTTAAGGATTATGATTAGTGTCATTGTGTGAGACAAGTGTTGTGTTGTGAGAGCAGTTTGTATTCTGGATCTTCAATTGGGTGTGAAGATCAACCCTGCATTTGGGTGTGCGGGGAGGGGAGAGAAAGAGATCTGTAGCTAAGTGCACAGATAGAATTGTATGTTTCCATATAATATATCAAGACACGCAATTATGTGGACATAGCCCTAGGAAGAGGGTGAACCACGTATATCTTGTTGTTCTTTATGGTTGATGTTATGTTATTTTCTCTCTGTTATATTGTTATGGCATGATTGTTCGATCATAGATATAACTTCGTGAAGTAAGCATAATATTGTTAAGCATAGCTAGGTTACCTGCGTTATTGTTCTAGATCCACTTTGCACTTCCTCTAGCTTTAGACACATGTGTCCTGCAACCCCCCTATTGCTACTTCGAGTGAGACTTCATCTGCTTCGCAGGTGTTGCCTAAAGGGCTAGTAGTTAGGGTTTGTTGGTACGCTATTAGAGTTGAACCTTGGGTCTTCCCCTGTGCCAGCAAATCGTTCCGTTGTCGGGATAGGCATCTTCTTGAGGGAATTTCAAGGTGATTTCCTTTGAAGACAGAGATTCAGAAGTGGATAGAAGAACAAGAAAGGGACTTCATCGAAGCTTAGAACAAGAACCCTAGCATTAGTACAAAGGATTGGTTGGGAAGGTACAACTTTACTGATATACACGAGATTTTCTTTGGATGAGTTCATAAAGAATTATATGAGTGGTTAGCCAAATTAGAAAACACTCAGTTTGAGATCAGATTTAGGTCACTTGTGGTTTGGACGTCGGTGTTGATCAAGAAGGTCAAGAGAGTTGATAACGTCGTGTCAAGAGAAGTGGATCTCTGGTTTGATAGCACTATTGGAGGGTACATTACTGAGTTTTCCATTGGCAAAGTCAAATCCTATAGTCAAGCAGAGAGGTATTTCTTTAAGGGACCTAGAGGAAAGTTACTACACTTTTTAAAGCTGAGGATTAAGATGCTATTGCATGAGAAGAATATCATGAAGATACAGTGAAGCTAATGTTCAAGAATTCAGACAGCGACAGTGACATAGAGGTTGGACTCATGCATAGTGGGAGACCATTCATAGAGGTTCCTCTCGCGAACCTATTTAAGCAGAATTACAGAGACAAGGGATTCTATAGTGGAGAAGAAGCAGAGTTATCGAATGAAGAGCGGTCAGAGTCCGCAAGGACAGAAGAAGTAGGGACTGAAGAACTTCGTTGAGGAGAACCAGAAACTTCAAGGACTATGCTCACTGTCGAAGTAAGTATTATTACTCCTCATGTTGTTTTAGCAAAACTAAGTAACCAGAGTATTCAGAGCAATCATAGCACTCATAACATTGTTACAAGTAGTTCAGTACATACTCAGTCGAGAAACCTAGGAAGATCTATGGCAGATGAAATGAGGTTACCTATCTTTAGAGAAGATGGATCTGAAGATCCTGATCAGCATTGGTTCTTATGTGAAGCTGTATGGAGCATTAATTAAGTCACATACGGGGTTGTTAAGAGAACCCAGTTTAGTACTACCTTGAGGGACCGCGCACTGAGTTGGTATATGAAGTTTGCTTCAGGACCTGGACAACCTAAATCGTTGAATGACATTAAGACTATGATGAGTGTAGAATTCAATAAACCTAAGTCAGAGTCACAATGAATTACAGAGTTCAAGGAAATCAAGCAGAAGGTGACTAATCCTATTTGCGAGTTTGATCAGAGGTTTAAGACTCTGACATGTTGATTGATTTTTCAGATCCCAGATGAACAAAATAAAGAATGGTTCATTGTTGCTCTCCTACCACACATCAGAGTTCCTATGATGCAACAAAAGGTCACTTTGCAGACTGAAGCATTAGAGATCACCATGAAACTAGAAGCAACCCCTGTAGGAGAATCTAGCCCAGGTATGAGCCATATCTTGAATCAGTCAACCAGTTTATCTTTACAGGTCGAAGATATGAAGAAATATAAAGGGAAGGAGAAAAGAGAAGACATTTGGTGTATCAGATGTAAATCGGAGGGCCATGACAGAGAGCATTGTCCTCTATTTAACGAATACTTGGCTTATGGAGCCCATAGTCCTTTGAAGCAGGCTATTGTACCCTGGTGTGAGCTATGTAGAACTAGACATCCCCCTAGTGAATGTTACTATATGCAAAAGTATGTCCAGACGCCTACCAATCTTTATTGTACGTTTTGAAAATCTGTAGGGAACGATGAGAAGGATTGTAGGGCTTATTATATCATGCATGAAATATTAAGGGATACATATAGAACTCCAGGAGAAGTACAGCAATAAGGAAACAATGCGCAGTTCAACTCCCATGGTAGAGGAAACTTTAACCCTCGTGGTGGATTCAGAGGAAGAGGAGGAAGAGGAGGCATGGCCATGGGCCGAGGCCGAGGTCAAATCATTTGCTATAATTTTGCACAGCCAGGAAATTTGGCAAGAGATTGTCAGAACCTTTGCACTACTCGTAACTATTGTAATTCGTTTGATCATGTCATTGAAGATTGTCTAGTATTGTTAGCCAAACTTCAGAAAAGACAAGGAGGAAACCAGCAAGTCCATTTGATATTAGCAGAACCACGCGATGAGGACCCTAGAGTCATTATGATTACTAGAGGAGGCGTTGTTATAGGAAAAGATAAGGTAACTCTAGGAAAGACTACAGAGGGATCAGGGATCAGAAGAGATGCAGAGAAAACACAGTTGTTTGATCCAAGGAAAGAGAAGCAGACTTTTGAGGAAGCAAGAAGAGAATTTTTCAAATAACATGATTCTTCATCTAGGGCACAACCAGAAGTAAGAGAATGTGGAATGCCTCTGGAATTTGATCAGTCTGCCCCGCCCGGGAAAGGAAAAGAGGTAAGCAAGCTTGTGGATTTCTTCTGTACTTGCATTAATTTGATTAAGGATGAAAGAGTTGTGCAAGAGATACAACACTTGATAAGACAGTATGAGATAGGAAGGGTAGATCCTCTGTTGAATAAAGAAGTACATCAAGTATCTAGAAAGAGAAGGACAAACAAGGAATTGCACCTTAATGCTCAGATTGGAGACTATGACATAGATTATCTGGTCGTCGACTTAGGATCAAAATTCAATGTTATGACGAAGCAGACCTGGGCACTAATGGGAAAACCTAAGTTGGTTTACTCTCCGATCAGGCTCAGGATGGCTAATCAGCAGGCAGTAAGCCCCTTTGAAATACTTGAGCATGTCCCTGTGGACATCGACAGGGTGAGGATGTTTGTAGACTTCAAAGTAATTGAGATAGTTGATGATAGTTGTCCTTATCCTGTGTTGTTGGGTATTGATTGGGCTCTCAATAATTCAACTGTTGTTGACCTCAAGAAGATAAGAATGAAATTCAAGGGTAATAGCCTTAAGGTCATTGCACCTCTTGATCCTGATGAAGGTCGCAGCTACACAGAACCTATCAGAGAAGAAGACCGCGCATATGAACTAGAAAACATATATAAACTGACAGCAGGACAGCAGGATTACATTAATCCTACAACATATGGACATTTAAGCTAGCGAAGTGAAAGTGCATGCTCGTAGGATTCAAAATAAGCATTGGAGAACTGGAAGAACATAATGTATGAAGTCTCTATGCAGAGATGTGCCAGATTGACTAAGGCAGTTCGATGGATTGGCACATAAGTAAGTAATCTTCCCACCTTTGATGGGTTGAATCATTTAGAGACATTTTTATTAGAATTCGAAGGAATTGTACCAGCACAACAGAGGTTGGTGGCACTGGATGAAGCTTTGAGAGAAACACCAGCTAGATGGTGGGGAACACACAAGAATAACATCACAGAGTGGGTACAATGTCGCACCTTATTGACAGTGTGCTTTTCAGACCAAGCAGAAGGATGTGAAGTTCGATGCACAGGCCAGAGTTGTCCTAAGGACCACATGTGAAGTTGTGAAGAGGCTCGGAGCAACATTCCTAAAGAACAGTGGGTGCATAAGTTCATCAACACCTTGGATACTACGCCTATCAATTGGTATCTTCAAGCATAATTGTGCCTCATCACTACAAATTGGTATGGTATGACTCAGAACTTTATAGCTACATTTTTATTTGAAAGTCAATACCCTACAGTAGATCAGTTTTTACAAATTGTAAGACAGAAAGTCTTTAAGGAGGCACCTAACATCCCTTTGGAACAAGAAGAAGATATATGGACTACATCATTTCAGAGATTACGGGGTTGTTACAATATTAATGTCGATGAAGATGATGATCCTAGGAATGTTAACATCGTAGAAACTAAGGGGAAGAGAGACATAGAAGATCCAGGGATTGAATTACCTTTTATTGGGCAGCCTATCAAAATTAAGAAGGTTAATATTGGAACAGAGCAAACACCTAAGTTGGCAAATGTTGGAGATTATTGGGATGATGCCACTATTGATAAGATTACAAAACTACTGCATGAATATCAGGACTTGTTTCCAACCAAGTTCACAAATATGAACGGTATTAAAGGGCCCATGGGAGAAATAAAAATACCTTTGAAACCAGATGCAAGGCCAGTCAAGAAGAAACCTTATAGATCGAATCCCAAGTACAAGAAGAAAGTTAGGATTGAGTTAGATAGAATGTTGGAAGCAGGAATCATAGAACCTGTTGAAGAATCTAAATGGATCATCCCTATGGTGGTCCAAGATAAGAATTCAGGAGAAATCAGAATCTGTGTAGATATAAGGAAACTAAATGATGCATGCTTACATGATCCATTTCCTACATTGTTTACTGATGAAGTTTTAGATAATGTAGGAGGATAGGAAGTTTACTCCTTCACAGATGGATTTTCAGGGTATCACCATATCAGAATTGCTAAAGAAGATAGACATAAGACCACATTTGCAATAGAATGGGGTTCTTTCCAATACAATGCGATGCCTTTTGGATTGAAGAATGCACCAGCCATCATTTCCAGGGTGGTGGTCAAAGCATTCAAGGAATTTTTACATAAATTTTTCGAAGCATATTTTGATTATTGGACTATTTTTAGCTTATTAAACACTCATATTGAATGTTTGAGACTAATGTTGGATAAGTGCAGGCAATGTCAGATTGCCATGAACCTGAAGAAATGCATTTTCCTTTCACCTTTTGGAGTATTGCTAGGACACATTGTATGTAAGCAGGGGTTGTTGGTAGATCCTTCTAAGATTGCCATCATTGTTGATATACCTCCCCCTACTTCGATTAGACAGCTGTGCACTACATTGGGACATATTGGATACTACAAAAACTTTATCAAGGGATATGCACAGATAAAAGCACCCATAGAAAAAAATTTAAAGAAAGACAATAAGTTTCGATGGACAGAGGAATGCCAGCAGAGCTTCGACACACTAAAGAAGAAAATGGTTACTGCGCCTATTTTGTTTTTCCCAAATTGGAGTAAGGAATTCCATGTCCATGTCAATGCTTCGTCCATTGCAATAGGAGCAGGAGACATTGACCACCCTATAACCTTTGCTAGAAGGAAGCTTTCTACAGCTAAACTAAATTACACTACCACTGAAAGAGAGGGCTTAGTTATGGTATACGCACTGTAGAAGTTTAGACACTACTTGTTGGGAGGACATTTTAATATGTTCACTGATCACTCTGCATTAAAATACTTAGTCAACAAGCCAGTGTTGGGGGGGAGAATTTGCATATGGCTACTATTATTTCAGGAATATGGTTTTGAGATCATGGTCAAGCCAGGAAGATTGAATAAGGGACCTGACCACTTATCCAGATTGGAACATGGAGAGGAACCTACCAGTTTGGATGGTACACTACCAGATGCACAGTTGTTGGCCATCAGAAAAGTCGATCATCACTTTGTCAAGATAGTCCAATTTATGTCTATAGGAATGGCACCCTGCGAGTATTCAATTATTTAGAAGAAGCAACTGGTGGTTCGCGCTACAGATTTTTCACTTATAGTTGGACAGCTATATAAGATGGGACCAGATGAGATCTTGAGGAGATGTGTTATGGAGGAAAAAATACCATTGATTATTGTAGAATCACATGAAGGCATTGCAGGAGGACATTATGCAGGGAAAGCAAAATCACAGAAGGTTCTCAGAGCTGGCCTCTAGTGGCCCACCTTACATAAAGATGATCAGGAATAGTACAGAGCCTGCGATGTATGCCAAAGAGTAAGGAAGCCTTCCAGAAGAGATGAGATTCCTTTAGCACCTCAGCTGACTTTACAAGCATTTGAGAAATGGGCCATTGACTTTGTGGGACCTATCAACCCACCAAGAAAGTGCACAGGAGCCCGATACATCATCACTGCAACAGAGTATTTGACCAGAAGGGCAAAAGAAAGAGCAGTTAAGGACTATATTGCAACTACAGTTGCACGATTCATCTTTGATGATATCATAGCTAGATTTGGATGCCCAAAGATCCTTATGAGCGATCAAGGTACATATTTCATTAATAAGACTATTGAAGCCTTGACTCGAGAATTTGAAGTTCACCATCAAAAGAGCACACCATACCACCCACAGGCGAATGGTATAGTCGAAGCTTTCAATAAGATCTTGGAGACAGTGTTGACGAAGATTTGCATTGTGAACAGAGATGTTTGGGATTTGAGAGTACCAGCGGTGTTGTGGGATTATCGAACCACTTGCAAAAAGCTAACAATGCAGACTCCCTTTAAGTTAGTTTATGGCTTGGAATTAGTGGTACCTATGGAATATTTGGTTCCCAACTTAAGAATTGTAGCATTTACAAGCATGGATGACACAGGAGTTGTTCAAGACAGACTCGCGTGGTTGTTGGAACTAGAGGAAGATAGGTTTATTGAAAGATTTCAATAATGGGTACAGAAAGAATGAGAAAAGGCTTACCATGACAAACATATCAAGAAGAAAACATTCAAGCAAGGAGATTTGGTATTGTTATATTACAATAAGTTCATGAAGCATCCAGGGAAGTTTAGGACACATTGGCTTGGACCATTTGAAATTTCCTATGTTACAAAAGGAGGAGTTACGCAATTGAAGACCCTTAATGGAGAATGGAAAGAAGGTTTGGTAAATGGGAGCCAGTTGAAATTGTATTATGACAACCAACTACCTCAAAAACTCAGTAAAAGAAAAAGAAGAAGGGTCTAGGTACCAGGTGCAGTTGAAACTAGGTACCAGACACAAAAAAGACAGACTGCACACAATAGGGAGGGACAGAGCAGAACACATAGGCTGCTCCATGCAGCCTGCAGTCAAAGTGATATAGAGGGCTCAACCCTGCAGTGACTTGGGACGAGTCACAGGTGAGTTTCGGGGGCATGTTGGCCCTTGGTTATGGATTAAGGAAGAAATCAAAGACCAAGGAAGAGGAAAGATGAAGTACGAAGAGTGCAGAAGGCACACAAACTGAGAAAGGGTCCAAGTGATCAAAGAATCATAAATGATGGAGTGAAGTAAGGAAAAGTGATTCATTGAAAGAGAAGAACAAGGAAGACAGATCAGCAAGGAAGATGGATCGTGGAAAATTCAACAAGCAGAAAAAGACACCAACGGGCACTTTGGAGCACTTCATGGGAAAGAAGGAAGAAGACGTTGGAGAAGCCCTTAAGATGCAAGGCATGTGGACCTAGGGTTTTGGCACCTAGGGTTTTGGATCTAGGGTTTTGACACCTAGACTTTGGTCATGTAATGTATAAATAAAGGTCAAAAAGAGTCGGGAGGGTTGGTTAAAGATTATGATTATTTTCATTGTGTGAGAGAAGTATTGTGTTGTGATAGCAGTCTATATTTTGGATCTTCAGCTGGGTGCGAAGATCAACCCTGTAGCTGGGTACACGGGGAGGGGAGAGAAAGAGATCTGCAACTAAGTGTGCAGATAGAACTGTATGTTTCCATCTAATATATCAAGAAATGCAGTTTTGTGGACATAGCCCTAGGGAGAGGGTGAACCATGTATATCTTGTTGTTCTTTATGTTAAGAACCAAATATCAATATAGCATAGAAAAACCTCGGAAAAAGTACTCAACGCCTTGAAAAAGAGATAATAAGCCTCTTCAAGGGGGCAACCTCCTTTTACCCCAATTAAATGTTCAAGTACAAGATTATTCAAAATGAAAATGTCTCCTTGGTATATATAGGAGACTAGGAGGTATAATTACAACTAATGGCCTAAAGACGACATAAATAAAATAACATTACTAATATAAT
>SNQJ01S0161890.1:0-15284 GCA_010110895.2 Picea sitchensis
CTAAGTGAGCGGGACTTAGCTCACGTCTGCAAGTGTGCATAAGGGCGACAACAGGGCTTATGATCAGAATTGCAAGAATCAAATAAAAGTTAAGAAAGCTTTAGACGGGTCAACCAGATACAGGGACTTCATTGTGGGTGATACTGTTTTATTATGGGATAAAGGCAAAGAGAAATAGGGAAAGCACGACAAGTTTGACAGCTTATGGCTAGGGCCATACTTGATCAGAGAAATAGCAGGGCCGAATTCTTTTCATCTCAGCCACTTGGATGGTGAGCCCATCAGCATTCCGAGGAATGGGCAGCAGCTCAAACTCTTTTACAGATGATGGGGCAATGTGGTGTCTGAATGGACACCCTCTGTAATGTATCTCTAACCTTTCTCCTTGTATTTCAATTTTGTATTATTTCATTCTTTATGTAAATATGTACTTAGAATTTTTTTCTGTACTATAGATTTATTTGTTGTAAATTATGATGTTGTACTTTAGTTATTTCATTATGTAAATGTTGTATAGCATTCATTGATTTAATTTTGTATAAATGTATTCTAATGTTGGTTTTCGATGTGCACTACGGTGAGCACTCTGTTTTGTAGGTGTTGGATTCTCGTATGCTCTCCGTCTCCAAGTGAGAAGATCGAACACACGTCCCCATGTGGAGCCAGATGTTGACCGCCCATTTAGCACCGGTGGTCAACTCATGTGCCATGAAGAGATGCATCATCAGATGCAGTATTGTTGAAGACTTTTGGTTCTATGGGTTGTGTTTGGCCCAGCACTTATTTTTGTATTTGGAATTTCCGCACCCCTGCGTGGGTTAATAATGTAATAGGTCTACATGAATCATGTCTAGGTCAGTTACCTTGGGATCAGTTCACTGGGAGAGTTCCTTTCACCGAGGGTTTTTTATCCTCAGGTTATCAGTTGGGCTTTTCAGCCTTACTAATTTCCCTTGAGTTTTTCCCTCATACTTTACATATGTCCTCCAAAGTGGTGAACGACATTCTAGTGGACTTATGTTTTGGTAACTATATAGGAAATTCATTGTAAATGACCATGCAAGACATCATAGAAAGTTTCGCGAAATTCTGTCGAGTCTAAGTTAGTTTTTTTTAATTAATTAATTTTTAATTAAATTTTCCTAAGTTTGGAGGTTTAATTATTTAATTAATTAATTATTTTTGAGCAATAATTGTAAACACTGGATCCTTGGATTTTTGATAGGGGTATTTGTGCTCAAAAGAAATGGAATAGCACCCCCTACATTCATGGACCAAGTTTCAGCTCAGTCAGACAACTTTAGCCATGGGTTAGTCCACCCGGAGTGTCAGTCAGTCTAAAACAGATATTTTAATTGCTAAAGTCCAAACATGGCAAAATGTAAAAAATGTAATAATGAGTTAGATGATGTGAAATGTTGAAATGATGGTTAGAGAGAGACCCCCTAAGCATAACCTTAGCCTCCCAACTTTTTTCAACCTTGTTTAACCCCTTTTGCCACCTCCACACTCAAAAGTTGTGCCCCCCTAGGGGGATTGACGTTTTTTCTTTTTTAATTTAATTATGACTTGAGTGTGGCCCCCTCTCTAAATATTTCACTTCATTTAGCCTTGTTATCATCCCTAGAGGTGATCCCTTTCACTCCACATCACCCATACTTACATTTGGGTTGATTTTTGACCATGGGGAGCGTTCTCCAAGAGAGTTACGCCCTCCTTTTTGTCTGTCCAATAAAAGTTACGTTTTTTATTTGTTAGAGACTCTTCACCTCACCCTAGCACGGATCCCACACCTCTCCTTGAGCCTTTGTGTGATCCCAACACGCTACATTCATTTCTCACCTCTCATCACCTTCTTCTCATCCCAAGAGGTGCGCCCTCCAAAAGTGGTGCGCCCTCCCTCATCTAGAAACTCCACAAATAATTATTAAAAAATTATTTGAGTCTCTTCACATCCCTTGGCACGAATCCCATGCTTCCTACATGCCATTAGATCTATCTAATTGATTTTCGTATTTTTCTACACCCTAGATCTATTGTGCAAACCCTAGGAGGTGCGCCCTAGCCTAGAGATCTACACTATTGCTTGGTGGTGGACACTTGGCTTAGATCCAAGAGAGGTAGGTTTGCCTCTCCAAGTATAAATGGATCTCTTTTCTCCTCCCCAACTCACCATATCTTGAGCTATTGTTATGCTACTTGATTTTCCTCTCTCTCTAGTCATTTCATTGTCATTCTTGCTCTAGGGTTTTGGAGTTTTCCTCTCCAAGATCACTTTCTTTGGTAATATAATTTTGGAAGCTTTGGAGGACAACAAGAAGGGTAAAGCGTATGCTTATTGTTCTTATGCATGGGAGGTAACATTATTTTAGTATCATTTCTTATTTCTTGCAACACTAGATCTTAGGTAAAGTGTTATCTAAGTAGGCTTGGTAGAGCGTATGCCTATTGGTCTATATATCTTGATGAGTTAAATTGAAGTGTCGTTTAATTTCATTACATCAACATATTGTCTTTTGTATGCTTGTGATTTGAAAGGATATTGCAGGTTCATCTCTAAAGTTTCATTGGGAACTCCTTCTAGAAGGGAAGGATCACTTGAATCTTTTTCAAACTCCAACCATCTAGATCTATTACTTTTCTCTATATTGCTGTACATCCATGTCATTTTCAGCTAGCATATCATTGTTTAGATAGGTCAAAATCACATAAAATTTATATCGTGTATTGTGGAAAGTTCTTCCCCCAAAAGGGCAAGGATTTCCTTAACTTTTATTGGTTGTGTGTAGCCATCCTAGCAAGCAAAGCTTGTTGTTTTTACTGGTATATCAGATCTGGTTGGAGGCTCTTGGCTGCCCCAAAGAGACACATACAACACTTCAAGATCCCTTGGGGGAATTTGGTAGCTATTTCTAACCCCCTCTTTTCATTTTCTAGCCTAGAAGTGCACTTTTTCCTGTTTGTTGCTTGATTGTTTGAGCTTAAAGTGTAAGAGGGGAAGTGGTACGGCCTCCCCTCTTCTTTGAGCTTGTGGGTAGGTAGGACGTAGGCTAGATCTAGCAACTTTTTCCATTTTTGAGTTTTCTTCTAGCTTGGCTGCAAGGTTTAGAAGGTGTGGGCACCTTCTCAACCTTGATTTTGAGTTTTCTATTGGTCAGAAGGTTTAGAAGGTAAGCACCAACCTGACGCCAGCTTGTTTGATTGTTTGTTGAGTAGAGATTAAGCATTTTCCTTTTTCATCTTTTCATTTGTTTGCCCTGCCATATCGCGACGTGGTTTGTAGGATAGTTCCAAGGGCTTGAGTCAAGGCTTGAAACCCATGCAGAATAAGAGCTTCCCCACCCATCGTCACCTCGATGGGGGGCTCTTTTCTATTTAGGAGGGCAAGTCCAAGGGAGACGCCCCCAACTCAATCTGGATAAATGAAGGAGAAATAATAAAGACCAAGTCAAAGGGAAAACCCTTCCAAAGATTGATGCCCAAGAAAAAGATAGTCACAAAGATATAACCACCGCTGATGCAATTGCGTAGTAGACAAAACAAAGACAACTAGAATATATGCTTGCAAGGGGTTAGCATTTCCATAAACCACAACGACTATCTTTAAATTAAAATAATATGAGCAATGAATCATCGCTATTATTGACGGTCAATGATGGCTACAAAGAAAGACTTATATCACTTCTCATTAAAGCATGAAAAGCTAATCAAGATTCAATGTTCACAATTTAAGCTTTTGTATCATATCATTAATGCATTAAGTATAACAAATCAGCTCATATACAACAAGTTTACACACCTATATATTGTTTCTGCAAGAGGTATGACGTCAAGCATTCAATGAGTCAATTTAGATGACAAAGAGTAAAAACGTTTTGTCAATTTAGCTTGAGATACAATTATCAACTCACGTCACAAAGAGAGCTATCAAGTGTCACAACGTTGCACGTATAAGCCAAAGAAAAGAGTATGACGTCACTTATATCACTTTGTTGTACCACCATAAGTATGATCGCCGTTTTGTCAACAACAATTTGAGAGGAAAAGAGCCAACGCCATACCAATCAATCTCAATAAAAAAGTCCAAAGCTCAAACCAATCAAGGAAAATGACAAAGTCAAAACATTCAAAGTCAAACAATAGTTCTAATGATGTATGACGCCACAACTATATAACTTTTTTGGTGTTCTTGTGTTAGCTAGCCAAAGTGGACGCTGACAAAAATCAACCGCAAAGTTCAATTTATCCCACGGCTGGCTGGAAAAGAGAAGACATTGCCAACCTTCTATCCGCTACAAAGGTGAAATTACAATAACGTTGTCTCTTTAGGGCTATCCTAAAA
Organism: Picea sitchensis; assembly: GCA_010110895.2. Classification (NCBI taxonomy): domain Eukaryota; kingdom Viridiplantae; phylum Streptophyta; class Pinopsida; order Pinales; family Pinaceae; genus Picea; species Picea sitchensis. Next base: position 4,343 of record SNQJ01S0161890.1, read on the forward strand.
TACCCAGGTTAGACGTAGGGTTAGTAGGGTTTGAAGGATTTAAAGTGTTTGAGTTTCTAAGGCATAACAAGCTTCAAGAAATCAACTCTAGACTAGTGCCTTGGGTTAGCGGAGTCAAAGAGAGAGTGGTAGCTAATGGTTTAGAACGAGTTCAAACCTAGGGACAAGAGGCCTAGGGTTTAATGGTGTTAAAGCAAGGCCACTAACCCTAACCCTAAAGAGAAAGGCTTATTCAGGTGTAGCTAAAGCTATGCTTAGCCTTCAACTTCCTAGACTTTTCTTGGCAAAACCGGCCTAGCTTTAGAAGTAGTAGGCTTATGGTTGAAAAAAGTGTCATATGGCAAGGTTTTCAAACCAGAGGTAAACCCTAGGTGTACCAATTAGGCCTAGAATCACTTCTTCTTCAACTTAAACTCAAAGTTAGCTCAAGATAAAAGAAGGCTAGTGCATGGCCAGGCTAAACCCTCTGTGAAATGGCTATGTTTATGCTATGGGGACATAAAGCCATTTGATTCACGCAGGTTGGCTCCCTAGGTTTCAAGTTGATCAAGTAAAATCAAGATAACAATGAATGCAAATGTTAGACAACAACTATTCCATCAAGAAGCTTTGATGAAGAACACTTTGATCAAGAAGAACATCCACAATTCTAGTTGTAAACCTTCCAATAGCATATAGCACCACTTCACCAAGAAATAACACCTTCAAGAAGTTGCGCCATCACCTCCAAGAGACAAAAAATCCAAGACAAGAGCTAAAGAGTAGTCTCTCTCAAATGAGAGCAAGTTTTTTTTTTTTTTTTTCCAAAAGAGGGAAAAACATCTCTATTTATACAATACTTTGACCTTAATTTAAAAAATAACAAAATAGCCGTATTGCTGCCATCACCCGCTTTTTAATTGTTTGTCACTTTTACATGCTAAATGTCAAAATGAGCAAAATGTCAAGGCGCTGTCCTCTAGCGGGAGACGCGTCTTAAGGCATGATAACCACCAAATGAGTAAAACGTCCCCTGTCGGGTCGCGATCATGTCACACGTGCCAAACAAGCATATCAAGGTTTCCACGTGCCCTGGAAGTCGTCCAAAATCACTGGTGGCGTCCCGCCCATCATGGTCCATCGCCCATCCGCCGTGGGCTGATCCCATAAGCCACCATCTATGCCAAATGTCCCGATGAGGGCTGCTCTTCCTCGCGGCATGGGCTCAATACAAACCCTCGCCCCGCATCCGCCATCCTAACGCCCATCTATGGGTTTTTCAACCCCATGGAGGTCCGAATCGACGATCTCCCCATGTGTACCGGTCAAAAAAGGTACCTGTCCGTCGGGCATGAACCCCCACATCAACAGCTACGCCCTCCAAGGGCTCATCAACCCTAGACATCATAGCAATGTAAATCAAATCATCATTAAAATTATCAAATGTATGATCAGACACCCTAACAGGTCTTTCTAATAGCTCAAAGACCTTAAACAGACCCACCATACAAAGTCAAAGCAACCAAGGGCAACCTATTGGGTCATTACCCACAAGAACCCGAAAGTTTCCGCAAAGGGTTATCCAAAACATGGCTAGTGACGTGATATGGTTTTAGGATGTCCGGCTATAGTTAGACCTAGGGTTGGCGTCGCCCTCAGGCGCTCTTTGTAGGGAGGCGTAGCCGTATTCACTATGGATGCAATTTTTCCGAGTCTATTGCCTTATCTTTCTTTATTTTATATTTTGCCAAGCCTTGACAAAGAGGACACCTGCCTGGCTAGGGGTGGGCCGAGTCGGCTGTTACCCACTAGTATCTTCGCAGAATGAGAGGACTGGCTCGCGTGATGAGATCCCCCTTCCTTGGCCATGCAACCAAAGGTCACTCGCTCTGGTAACCAGATGTAGGCAATGTCATACCGCTAAATACCTATGGTAATGGGTCGCTCGTGATGAGACCTCCCATCCTTAGTTAGGTCTTGCACTTTATTTATTTATCATTTTTAGGGTCCCTCAGTTTCTATTGAGAGGCTTTTTTCTGACCTCGGCTAAGCATCTCTAGGTTTTGGTTTTCCCATGGCTTTTATCTTCTCTTACTGCTTGCTTTTACCCTTTGGGCATTTAGCCCTTCTTCCCACAAGACAAGATGTACCCGGATGGTCTTCTAAAGGCCAGACTAGGGGGAAAGATGAGCTGGGTTTAAGATGAAAAGGTGAGAATATGAGGGGAGTGGACGATGGTTCTTCAAACCCCTTATGGTGGCTAACCAAAACCCAAAAACCCATGAATATCGGCTTACTAAGTCACCCAATCAATCACTCCCCAACATGGTCATGGATTAGTGTAAGATCCAAGCAAATATCCAAATGAAAGAGATCTAATGCATACACAAGAAGGTTATAATGATCAAATATGACACATACCATGATACCGGACCAATTACCTCATGGAGCAAGAGCTTTTTCTCGATGCAAGCCTAAGCCGGTAGTGATCGAGGGCCGTGGTCCTCCGGCCAAGACAACTGTCGAGAAGAAGAAGATGGGTCCTCCAGACCACTGCCTGTCACTTCCCGCTCAGATTCCATGTCTAGACCATGTGGGCCTAGACATGATCTCCTAGTTATCCCAGATATCGGGGATAACATTCTATCAACTAAGATCTTAAGAATACTTAACTTAACTAAGACAATATAAATTAACAACCTACCTAGTTGTGAGAGGAACACCCCAAAGAGGTAAGGATAAGTGTTACGCTTTTACATTTGATATGATGATGTGATCTAATGGTTTAATATTTTCAATGCTTATGTTATGTTTCAATCTCATCATCTTAAGCCCATTGGGAAACACACTTAAAATCTATATTGGGATCTTGCTTAGTTTTATTTCAAGCTCATAATCTCTTACACATTTTAATCTTAATGCTTTACATCTCTTAAAGTGCTTAACAAGTAAATGCTTCATTGGTTCATTGTCTACATCTATTGGTAGCCACATATTGGGCTTTGAATGTGTTGAATGGTTAAGTTGGTAAACACAATTAAATTTCTTCATCCCTTAAGGCAAGCTGTTCTGCCATTGATCTATTGTTTCAAGCAAACTTATTATTGTGCATGTGATAATCTTTTATTTCTTCAGCCATCTATTATTTTGTTTACATGTGTTGATTCACCCATTGATTTAAGCTTAAGCAACACACTCCATTGAGCAAATAACAGCTGGCCATATCATTAATTTGCACTTTAAAAGTACTTTAACCTTTTAAACACTCTTTAAATCACCTAGAAGTCTACCTAATCATTATATATACTTTAATAGACTACCTTAGGTACCTTAGACCACCATCTCACCATCTAAAACGGTTTGAGGAAACAACGGAGGGTAGTGGCAAAGGACTGCCCCGTGGCGCACCATGTGTGTGTCCCTCTCCGGGAAGTACTCTGTCGTCGTATTGACTAGTTCTGGCTGGCTTCTCAAGGCTACTCATCTTTGAGCGTCCAAATGCTTATTTTCTGGCAACAAGAGGAGGAGGCTTGGGTGAAAGACAAAATTATAAATCTTAAGAAAGCCTAACTATTAAACCCCTGACCAAATCTAATAGAATACTTGGGGGCTTAATAATCAAGAGTGTAGATTGTCTCCAATACTCTTCATAGTTGTACAATTCTCTTAAACTTTGAACTGCTGATAAAGTAATGTGTCGATGATGATCTCGTTTATGTGGTGATATGATTTGATGCTTTAATCTTTAATATCCTACATAATATTGAAGATAGACTTGGTTAGTTTTGTTTGTATAATTTGTATCTCTACCTTCTTAATTGTAAGTAATTGTACATGGTATTCTTTCTCATTGAATTATTCTTTTGTAAAACTCATATAACTGTAATTTTGTAACGAATACCCTTGAACATAGTTGACCCTTGCCCACTTTCTAGGCACTAGTCTTAGCTGACCTAGGGAAGGGTTTGCTTTTCATGCTAACCCTCCTTATATTGCATGGTTGTTTTAGCATCTTAGGATTAGAATCCCCTCTAACCTTAACAAATTAAAATTAACTCCTAGAACCTAACTCTAACACATCTAGTAACTAAGGTCTACCCCCTTTGACTTCCCTAGGAGTAAGCCTAGACGGAAGAGGTTCCGGTCAAAGTGACAGCGTCGACTGTGAACCTAGGCATCGTGCCTCCAAGGACACACTGAGTGAGCCGAACTCAACTCACGTTTGCAAGTGTGTATAAGGACGGAAACACCACCTAAACAACCTATCCAATCTTAAACACTTGAGTAATAAAAGATTTACAACCATGTGCTAAGTCTAATTTAGAACCCCCAAATTGTCCATGCTAAATGGTGAACACTATAATGTTGAGTTCATGCCACACTGTATCCATGAACCGTTGATGCAGAAATACAAAATTTTAACAAGTTCATCTCGTAATGTATCCACAAACCATCACTAATGGATCACCAGTATGAATTTTGAAGAATTTCATTTTGGGTGTTAAAAGGTCCTATGATGAAGAAGAGAGGGATATCACTATGACAATCACTCACCTTTGGCAACTAATATTAGTAGATGAATACACATAGGAATGGGAAATCTTGGAAAGAATAGTTTTAGGCATATTGGAAGAAAAATGCTAATATTGCAAGATTGAAGGCATAAATAAGGAATAAAATAAGGATAGGAAACATATTCTGCATTGAGAACACCTGAGCCAAGGCCAAATAGATAGAAAAAAACTAGTCATCCAACAAAAGGCATGCTTCACTACAACAGATAGAACAAATAAATACATTACACCACACCATTGCAATGAAGGGCACTATGGCGAACCAAAAACTAAAGAGAGGCGAGACAATAAGCTAAACATTGCAAGATGGAGAATGGTAAGGAAGAAAAAGAAGTGACCACACTAAAAATATCATCAACAACTATCAAAATGATGACACAAACCATTAAGCCCAAGAGGTATGATGATGTAGACTTACTTACAATATTGCTAACATCTATGTCAAGAAGCCTACAACCACAAACCTTGAAGCTTAAAGGGTTACAAAAAAATATAGATGCCAGCATACTTGTGGATTGTGGGTGTACTCATAACTTCATTGTCATCAACATCGCAAAGAAGTTGAATCACTTTGCATATCCAATGAAGGACTAGATCCAAACTTATGTCCAAAATTAGAAAAATTATACAGAATGGAGCAACAAGTAAATTTACACCATAGCAAGTGAGAACTCTAAGTTGGAAATTAAGTGCATATTTGACACCAAACTCACATGCAAAACACTCAAGGATTCCAAAACTCTATCAACTTCAAAGTTAAGAGTCCTTATTTTTATCTTTTGGGGTTACTCCAAAAGTGTTTACACCATGTTCAGGGGTGCTTCATGAGATTTGGAGTATGCGGCGTATGATTAGCCCTTGGATGGTCCATGATCGATTTGCACATTGGAGGTGGCTTACTCAGTGGTTGCTTGACCTCAGTTGAATGCTTGCATGACATCCCTCCTTGGAGCATTGGAGATATTTAAACAACTTGGGACATTCTTCATGATGGCCACGTGGAGACAAGTTGCTTGCTTGGGAGGACACCCTACATTGCAGGAGCATTTGGCATTTCGAAGGAGGGCATTGAGCCCTACACAGCATAGGGTAGCTTGGATGCTTGCATGGAGGCATGGAGTTGACTTGGGGACACCTAGATTGCAACAGTATTCATGCAGGTGGAGTACATGGCTTAGGTAGAGTACATGGCTTAGGAGGAGCATTGGAGTTCTTGGAGGCTTGTAGGAGGAGTGTTGGACACATCTTGTGAAGCACTCTTGCATTGGAGCATTATTTTTCTATGACATCACCTTGGAGCTTAACATGTGTACCCTTGGAGTGTAGTGCTTCGCATCTGTGAGCCTACTTGTGTTTGTAGTAGGTTTCTTAGAAGGTTTTAGGCCCACACTTGTATTGTTGGCCTCCCTTACCTCTCATATATAGAGAGGAAGGAGAGAGTCCTTTCATTATCATCATTGGGCTCTTTTCTTCATACTTTTCTTCTTGGAGTTAGGCACTGGGGTTCATGAGGAAACCCTAGGAGAAGTTATGAAGTCTAGAGATGACATCTTTCTTGGGAGCTTGCTCTTGTGAGATGCTTGGGTTTGTTCTTGCCAACTTGAAGTTTGAGATGATGATCTCATTTTGTAGCATCTTGATCATCTTGTGTTGAAGATGTGAGGATAAGAGCGCAATTCTCTCTCTCTCTCTCTTTGAACTTCGTCTTTGTACTTATATCTCTCCTCTTAGAGGCACTAGGGTTTTTGGAGCACTTGGAGCATCTTGAATACTAGGGTTAGGGTTTCATCACTTGGAGACATTGGTGTTAGGGTTTTGTGGATTAAACGCTAGGTTATACTCATTGAGAAGGAGGAGAGAGGAGAGGTCTTGCTTGGAGCCAAGGAGGACTGCTAGTGTTGATGCTAGCTTGTAGAGAATATTTGGTGGAGCTAGGGTTTTCTTGGTTTTCCCTAGCTAGGGTTTTGGAGATCTAGAGGATTGTACTAGCTTTGGGTTGAGGCTATGGTATGTACATGTACTTCATCATTATACATATATATATATATATATTAAATTTTCAGCCACCCAAAATTGTCATATTGCAGATTTGATTTTCAGCTATCTTTATCTTCATGGTTTGGTAATTTTCAGCATTGTATTTCTTGTTGATTTGACATAAGTTAAAACTGAAATTGTTAGGGGTATTAACATTGATATTGAATATATTAGGCCAGATTTACTTCTGTCAAAAAGTAAATTTCAGATCTGATTTATGCTTGACAAGAGTGCCCTAGAGGGATGAAACTTGTTGGCACACATTTGGAATCGTTTCTCTTGGATTGCCTTGTTTATTGGGGTTGAAAAGGAGTGAAATATTATCTGCTGTTTGCTGCTGTAAAATCATATTTCAGATCAGAGCTAAGGCTGCAAATTCACAAGATTAAGATCCAAGAAACCTCCATGTGAGGTGAAATTTCTGAAGTTGCATTAATTGCCTTGGATCGGGAAATTTTTACACTTATCAAGTTTGACAAAAGTCAGACAAGTTTAATATTCTTTGGATATCCCTGCAATGGAAAATTGCATAATGTCTTTCAGGGATCTTACCTAAATAGTAAAAAATAATTAGGCTCACAAACTTCAATTCAGATAAAATTTTGAATTCTTGAAAAAGAAGGAAAAATAGTTCTTGAGTCTGAAGAGTTGTAGATGCTCATTCCAACGTCCAACTTATATCCACAATTAATACAAATGAAACAATAAGTAAATTTACACCATACCAAGCGAGAACTCGAAGTTGCAGTTGGGTGTACATTTAACACCAAACTTACAAAACAATACTCCCTCAAAGATTCCAAAACTCAATGGGCTTCAAAGTTTTATACTCCTTATTAGGTTTGACCAAAGTCAGACAAGTTGCATATGCTTTGGATATCTCCACAATGGAAAAGTGCCTAATGTCTTTCAAGATATCTTGCCTAAAAAAGAAATTAGGGTCACAAAACTTGTGTTCAAATCAAACTTCTAATACATGACAAAGAAGGAAAATTAGTCCTTGAGCATGAAGAATTTCAGATACTCGTTCCAAGTCCTTGTGTTCCACACAATTCACTGGGTATATTATCAAAAGGAGAAATCTTCCTAATAACGAAGCTAGATGGGAAAATGAAGCTTTTCATTCCCAGCAATAATTTTTGCCTATGCTTCAAATATGAAGCATTTAAGGATGAGATGATTTGTTATATACCCAATAATATATAGAAAAGTTCAATGTAATATATTCAATCATAATGGTTACAATTCCTTCGAATGTACTGATTGGGCAAAGAGTAATGTCTCTTGCCTATGTCGTCAATATATATGTTGTTCATAGTACATCCCATACATTGTATCACTTTTCATATATATGTAAAATATTATTTCATATTCATTAAATCTTCTGCTGTGTGCAATACTATATTCCAAAACCCAATCTTCCCTTTATATTCAACTTTTTTCTAGTATCTTAGTGCAAATTCATGAACAAACTTTGACGAGAGAATGCTATCTAATAAATGAATTTGCAAGAAAAGTGATAATTAGTGATATACGACTTTAGATCGGAATTCAATTTTGAGAATATGAAAAAAGCTAAAACGCAACAATAGTGTATAACAAACAAACAATAGTTTTTATATTGCAAGCAAGAAACCTTGTACTATTGATAATTAAATATAGATTTGTAAAACAATATAAGATGTGAGAAATATTTTTGAGAGTTATTGGCAATTGAAGCCTTAACTACATTATAAAGAAAATTCATAAAAAGAATGCAGTAAATGGAAATTTCCTGAATCAGTCCACTGACCAAGATATATTTGCACTAACCTTCCTTAATGATAAAAGGACATCCCTAAGAAGCTCAGCAGAATCGCTTTTTTTTGAGGACAAACATAATGCATCGGAATTTTTGATGAGTGTATTACAATACTGCTCCACTTGCACGTCAGTGAACTCCACTGGAACCCAATGCTCTATCAATTTAATACGTGAGAGATTATCGGATGTATGTTCATATATAATATACTCCTCTATTTTTTTCTTCATTTGAGTTATCTCTCCTTTTCTCTCTTGATCCTCTTGTTCCTTAGGAGTATCCAAAAAATGGCTCATTTTCATATCTAGGAAGGGTAAAAGATTAGACAAATCAAAAGAATTATCCTGCAGAAACAGAAACAAGTGATGAAGAAGCTTTATTCTACAGGAAAAAAGAAGGAACATTTTGATAAATAATATGTATCCCTCATACAAGTCAGGAAACAGAGCAAAAATTACAGAAAGAAATACATATTCAATCGAAAATGGAAGAAAACCTTTGGCGCCTCACTAAAGAGTACAAGTCGAAAATCTACAAGAAGTTGTTCCAAATGGTACAATGATTTTGGTAACTTAAGGCGTTGGCATTCATCTACTACCAATGCCTCCCACTCTAAGAGCTTTAAATATTGAAGATCCTGCACATAAAAGAAACATCATACATATTTGCAAAAATTAGAAATGCCATGTACTACTTGTAAATTTGAAACTGGAACTATTCTAAACAACAAAAATAATAATATCAAGTCAGGAAGCAAACCAATCATTTAATAAACATAAGGAAGCCATGTGTAGTTTTGACCACCTATTTCGACTAGGGGTCAACTCTATGTTCCATGAATATATGTACCTAGTGGTACAGCCATTTTGAAGATTTTTTTCTCAACAGGGAAAATTTCACCCCCGACATGCTTTTCTATGTAATCGAAATTTTTGCTCCCCTGCGTGGGATAATATTGTAACAATGCTCGCATGAGTCAATTATTGTCTAGTTACCTAGGACTTTATCATTAGGGAAGTCCTTTCATCGAGTTTTTTTTTCCTCAAGTAATTAACCTTGCTTAACTGCAACTTTAATTATCCTTGAGTTTTTCACTCACAATAATTCTCCAAAGTGGTGAAAGGCGTTCTAATGATCGAGCCCAAAGGGTACCTAAGGTCTAGGAGTGTTGTAAATGACCATGCTAGACATCTCCTAGAGTCTTGCGGAATTCCGTCAAGTTTTGATAGGATTTTTTAAATAATTACATTCCTGCAAATTGAGGATTTTTAATTATTTTTTATGTAAAATGTAAAAAAGTGGTCCTTCGGGATTTTGTATAGGGATAGGAGTGCTCAAATCAAATGGTTAATGAACCCCTACACCCTTGGACCAAGTCTCAACTCATTTGGACAAGTTTTGCTAGGCCATTGTCCATGAGGAGTCCAAGTCGGTCAAAAATCAGCATGTAATTGGCTTAATTAAAATAGCCAATTTTTGTAAACGCCACTAAAATCATGAGAGAAGAGTGGGAAAAGGATCCCAAATGTATTTCCTAAGTTGGGAAAATCATTTTCAACTTATAAAGACCCCCTTTTCTTAGCCAACAACCTACAATGACCATCTCCTTAGAAGAGGGGCACCCCCCTTGCTCATAAACTCATGGGAAATTAAAAATATAGCATGAGGGCACCCAAAAATTTGGTAGTACCCCCCATTGACCCTAACTACACTTTTGGTTAATGGGAAAGGTGGTTTCCCCCTTCCCCACTTACCCCACAACCCTCATACACCTCCCTAAACCTAAAAGTGTGCCCCTCTTGAAGAGACCCTCCCCCATTAGATGGATGATACTTGGAGCTCATCCAAGTGGGGTCTCTCCCCTTCCTCATCTATAAAAGAGACCCACTCCTCCTCATTTCTTCATCTATTCTCATAGCAAGTCTATTAAGCCAAAATTTCTCCATTCCTTTCCCTCTCTCTCTCATGCTCTCTCATTGTAAATCTTGCTACAAGTATTTGTAGCAACATTTTGTTGATAATAAAGGAAGCTTTGGAGAATCTATGGTGTGCATTGGGAGTCTTCTTGGTGCCTTTCATTGTGTTCTTGGTAGATGATATAACTATATTTCATTTCTTGCATTTTTGCTTTCACTAATTTTACTTGGAGACTTGAGCAAAGTATTTTGCTTGGGTATAATTAGTAGTAGTATTGTTATTGGTTTTGTGGTAGTTTCTTTTAAAGTTTGGAAAATATTTTGCAAGCTTTTTAGATGTTCTCACCTCCTTGTTTTCTTGTGTTGCAAAGACAAGCTTGTTGTAGATCACTAGAGGATTGAAGGAGTGGTTTTAGAGTGGAAAACTTACTCATTTCAATCATCCAAAGTTTCCATTATTGTTCTAATATTGTTTTCTTCCTTTCTCTTATTTATAAGCATTGTTATGATCTAGAATAGACACTAAAAGTTTCACTTTCATATTCAGATTTTTACATTTAAATTTATATTTCATTGTCCTAACATAAGTTAACAAGTTCTTGGTGTTTTGTAGCATTTCCTAGCAAACATAGTTT
>SNQJ01S0161894.1:0-21529 GCA_010110895.2 Picea sitchensis
TGTGAGACGATTGTATTGTACTGAGAGCTCTTGGATTAGAGTTTTGTATGAGATTGTTTCATGATCCATGATATACATAATATATGATAGTGGGGTTTTTAGCTTTATGCTTTCCCTGTAAAACATCTGTGTTATGTGAGATTTCTCTTTCTTCATGTTATCTCACTTTGTGATCATGGTTTAATTTCCGCAAGAATATTTGTAGAAGCGATTATGTATTTAATAATGGCATATAATTGTTAGATTAGGAGAATCCAGGAAATACTTAATTTGTATTGAAATTTTTACAATATCAAGCCTTCCTTCAACCAACCAAGGAAATGACTGTGTTTTTGTGGTCACTAATCAATTTTCTAAGATGGCCATTTTCATAGCCTATAAGAAGAGTATCACAATAGATGCCACTGCCAAGCTCTTCTTTGAATAGGTGTGGGTACATTTTGGGATACCATAGACCACTATAGTCGGATGCCAAGACATTTTGGCATGGAAAATATTGTGGCAGTTCTACATAAGCATTTCTATTGGCCGAAATTTTGATAGGATGTCAACAAGAATATTAGGTCCTGCACTGCATGCACCATTTCCAATACAACCACTAAGAAGCAAGGCATGTACACCCCTCTTCCTACTCCCGATGGGCCTTGATAATCCATCTCGATGGACTACATATCAAGCCTTCCTTCAACCAAGCAAGGCAATGACTATGTTTTTTTGGTCGTTGATCGGTTTTCTAAGATGGCCATTTTCATAGCCTATAAGAAGAGTATCACAACAGACACCACTGCCAAGCTCTTCTTTGAACAGGTGTGGGTACATTTTGGGATACCATATACCATCATCTCAGATCAGGATAATAGGTTCCTCAACACATTTTGGTTGACCCTCTAGTCACTATTGGACACCAAGCTCACCAAATCCATTTCCTTCCACCCCCAAACTAATGGCCAGACAAAGCTTGTCAATCGGATGATCGTGCACATCTTCTACATGTACAACTCCAAGAAACCACACACATGGGATAAGAGTCTCCCCTAAGTTCAACACAACTACAATAGAGATATTCATAGCTCGAACGGCCATAGGCCCTTTTAGGTGGGGTTGTGATTTCAACCATTGGGTCCCATTGATGTCGCACTACCCCTTGCGACCACACCGGAAAAAGCTTGCCATGTTCAGTCAGATGTCAAAAGCCACCATGTTTATTGAATGGATTCAACACATATTCTAATAGGTGCATGATATTTTGTATTAATCTAATGCTAAGTACAAGCAGTGCCATGATAAACACTGGGTTCCACACAAGTTTCAGGTGGGAGACAAATTCTGGTTACATTTTCATAAAGAGCACCTTACAGGGCCCCATTAGAAGCTTTGAAAACTTCACTATGGGCCTTATACCATCACCAAGGTTGTGGATGACAATTTTTTTGAGCTCGGTATTCCCCCCTTTGTTATCCTGCACCTAGTGTTCAATATGGACCTCCTTCGGACATACTTCCCACCATTATTTGACACATCAGATATCACAGAGCATTTGACACCGATAGATATCAACCTTGATTGCATGGAAGAGGCATCCATTGATCATATTAGGGACACTCATATTAATGGCACTCATCAATAGAGGATCTAGCTTTATCGAGTTGTCAAAGTAGGGCAGCTTCTGCACCAAGGCAGGTGGCTCACTCGGGGCCAAGTTAAGAAGAAATTTCCTCATGTGATGGGGAAACTCAACGCAATGGAGACCATTTATTCCTAAGTGGGTAGGATTGATCCATCCAGTGGCCACCCACCTATTCCAGCTGGCTCACATACAGTTTTCATCTTGGTAGTTTGTTTCTATCTTTTCATGTCCTAAACTTCTGGGGTTGTTTTGAGGCCCTAAACAACGTTTTTTGGGCTTTCCACAATCACACTATATATAGAGTTAGAGTGTGATGGAAAAATGTGTATTCCTCAAATATACCTTTCTAATGGACTATCATGCGCCTAAAATGGACATTGTATGCAAAATTTATGATACCGGGAAGTTTATGTACCAACTTACCCCATCGGGGCCCACATGATTTTTGGCGCTTCATCTCCTAGGGTTATGATCTGTATTTTTTTCGACATGAAATGAGAGTGGAGATATAATAAAGAAATGTATAGAGATATCTCAGATATCCAATAATATAACAGAAATGTATCAGAGATGCAACTATAAACACAAAGATACAATAATACACAATTTTCTATTAATGAGCAAAAATGTACAAAGACTGTAAAAATACAAAGTGAAAGACTCGCTAGAATGGTGGAAGCTTATCTTTGAGAAGAGATGTGATGGATACTCACATTCGCAAGAAGAATATTTTAAAATGAGGCTCCAAAGTCCTTTTTATCATAAATAAAATCCAAAACCCTAACCCCGGAAGACGAAAAGCCAACAGTTTTGTGGACCCCATTTTGGGTAGTTTGGTGTATCAAATTCCTGGGGGCGTAACTTTGGCATACGATCTTAGTTTGGGGCGCACGATAGCTTGTTGGAAAGGTGTCATCGAGGATATTCAATTTGGGGGCTCAGTCAAATCCTTTTTCTATCATTGAGAACCTCGATCCTGAAAAAACTTCATTTAGGCCCTCAAAATGGCCCCGGAAGTTAAAAACTGCTAAAAATAGTAAATTACCAAAATTGCCAGAAAACTGTTTTGAGAAAGTTGGAAAACGTGGGTGGCCACCGATATCCACATGGATCAATCATCCCTCCTTAAGAAGAAATGGTCTCCATTGCGTTGAGTGCTTGTGGGAGAGGGAAAAGCGTTTGTTGAATCTACATCTTGATGAACTGCTTTCCTTGTTGGAGAAGTTGCGTTGCTTAGCTTGTTGAAGGTTGTCACGAACCTATGGCTAGAAGGGTTGGACCTTTTTAACTAGTTTGGATACATGATATTCCTGTGTGCAGAAGAAATATTTACACTTTTCTTCAATCTTTTCGACCTTCTTCTATTGTATAGAAGGTGCTTGGACTGAAGTTGTAATGGTGTTCATTTGTTCATGCTTTGAACAGACTGTCAAGAAGCTGAATTTTGTAGTATGAGATACTACCTTGCGGCACTATTTAGGTTGGGAAATAGTCGAAATTACCTATGGTATTTTGTAGAGATGACCCCCCAAAGTAACAATGACACTATGGGCAAGACTCATAAACATCATGGTGCTTCCACATATATGGTTGGCCCAAGAGAACATCACATAAATCCAGTGGGGCAACATCACATAATACCTCATCCTTGAAGGGTTGGATGTTGTATGACAATCGGTACTATTGGCTGACATGAAGATCTCATCCTTGGCGAAGCCACCCAATGTTGTATGGTTGTGGGTGTTGTATTGTCGACAACCCCAACTTTTTGATGACCTCTCCTAAGATGAGGTTCTTCTAGCTTCCGCTATCAACAATAAAATGCAGTGGGGTCCCTTTCACCCACATCTTTGAATGAAAAAGGTGATCCCCCTCTTCAGGATCTATTGGTTCTTCTTGTTGAATTGTTGCAGTCACGACAATAGTAGTGGGGTCTGCATCGATGATCTATCTTTTACCAGTATTTTCATAATCAAATTCTAAATCAGGGTTCGGCTCCTTGATCTCAGCCACCAATGATTTTTTTGAGCGACATTCATCAATGTTGTGCCAGGGGATTTTGTGGAAAACGCACCATTTTCCAGTGTCCTTCTTCGTCTTCCTGTGACCCTTCTTTTCCTGTGGCTTAGACTCGTTTTCAGGAAGCTGTTTTTTAGGGCCATATTTCTCATACTTTGGTTGTTGCGGATTTTCAGATCTGAACTCCCGTTTGTTTGGGTGCCTAAATGTTTTCTCGATTTTAATAGCATATTGATACGCACCACCGAGTGATGAGATATCCAAAAATCCATTTCAGTTTGGATGTATCTGTGTAGAGCCCCGCGATATTTCAGAACCAAATGTCGCTCAGAGTCTTTGATACCCAGCTTGGTGCATAAGGTATGGAAGGTATTGGTGAACTTTGGCACTGCTTGGCCCCTCTCTTGCGCAGTGTGGTCCATCTCATGTATTGCTCCTCATAGTTGCCAACAGGGTAATATTCTTCCTTGACCGCATCCACAAAAAAATCCCAAGTGGGCTCGGCCCCATATATTCCAGATTCCTTTGTGGAAATTTTCTCCCAGTAAGTTTCCCACCAATGTTTGACATGGAGGAGATACTTAAGGAGTGCGAAGGTGATCTTTTCCCTATCATAAAAATGGTGAACAGAGAAATAACCTTCTAGCAGATTTAACCATTTGTCTAGGGCATATGCATCTATCTGAACTTCAAATAAGGGAATATCAAAATCAACATGTATATTGAAAGGTGAGGTGCCTCCAAAGTGATATCTTGATGAAGACGTGTTTGTTGTTATCGGTAGGCATTGAAGGATGTGGGAAAAATTCTCCATCATTTCGTCCCTCTGTCGCATGAAAGATTGCTCAAGCAACAGATTAAAAGAATCGTTCGCTTCATCATTTTTCTTTTATTCTGCCATGAAGGGTTTCTTGGGCATGCAAGAGTGATTTTCCTCAAGAGAGACAAGCTCAAGATCCAACTTTCTATAATCGGACCTCATCGGGGACATGCACTGAAAAATGATCAAGAGCAGCCTGCTCTAATACCACTGATCCGGATTATTTTCGGCACGAAATGAGGGCGGAGATATAATAAATAAATGTACATAGATATCTAAGATATCCAATAATATAACAAAAATGTATCATATATGCAACCATAAACACAAAGATATAGTAATACACAATTTTTTATTAATGAGCGAAAATGTACAAAGACTATAAAAATACAGAGTGAAAGACTCGCTAGAATGGTGGCAGCTTATCTCTGAGAAGAGATGTGATGGCTACTTGCATTCGCAAGAAGATGATTTTACAATGAGGCTCCAAAGGTATTTTTATCATAAATAAAATCCAAAACCCCAACCCCAGAAGATGAAAATCCAACAGTTTTGTGGACCTGTTTTGGGTAGTTTGGTGTATCAACTTTCCGGGGGCGTAACTTTGGCATACGATCTTCGTTTGGGGCGCACGATAGATCATTGGAAATGTATCATCGAGGATATTAATTTTGGGGGCTCAATCAAAGACTTCAGCTATCATTGAGAACCTCGATCCTGAAAAACCTTCATTTAGGCCCTCAAAATGGCCCCGAAAGTTTAAAACTGCTAAAAATAGTAAATTACCAAAATTACCAGAAAATTGTTTTGAGCCAGTTGGAAAAGGTGGGTGGCCATTGATATCCACCTAGATCAGGTTAGGTTTTTGGATGTATAGGGTTTTCTCATTCATGTTTGATGTAAAAAGGAATTTGGAGCCTCATTGTACTCATCTTCTTGTGAATGAGTGTAGTCGTCACATCTTTTCTCAGAGATAATATGCCACCATTCTAGCAAGCTTGTTTCAATCTGCATTTTTACAATTTCAACATATTCTCTTTATTAAAAGAAGTCAATTTTTACTTTATCTCTGTGTATTTCTTTGGTATACCTCTATATTTCATTTCATTCCATTTATAAATATGGATCAGCGGTATCAGATCGATTTTCTCTCTATTTTGTTTCTCTATGCATGTCCCTAATGCAGTCAGGGTACAAGGAGTTGGGACTCGAAATAGTTGATCCATTGCAAGTTTGTCCTTGCGATAGTAGGAATTACTTTTAAAATGTTTCTAGATGAAGCCCTCACATGAAAAAGGAATGAGATGATGGATAATTTTGCATAGATCCTTCGATGGCTACCAACAGGTGACACATCTTCATCAGGAATCGACTTTGGAGGCACCTCCCCCTTCAAGGTACAAGTGATTTTTTCTATTCCTGTATTTGAAGGTCAGATAGATGCATATGTCGTAGATAAATGGTTGAATCTGATAGAAGGGTATTTTTTTGTCCATAATTTTTCCAATAGAGAAAAGATTACCTTTGCACTTCTTAAGGTCATCTCCCATGTCAAGGATTGGTAGGAGACTTACTATGAGCAAAGTTCCACTGAAGAATCTATACTATTTACAGTCGCACCTAGTTGGGATTATTTCATGGATGTTATTAAGGAAAAATACTACCCTGTTGGAAGCTACGATGAGCATTGTACGAGATGGAATAGCCTGTGATAGGAAAGGGACCAGACAATACTCGAGTTCCAAAATATTTTTTGAACCTTGCACGCCAAGTTGGGTATCAAAGACTCCAAATTCCATCTAGTACTCAAATATTGTGGTTGTATGTATAGATACATCCAAACAAAAATGGATTTTTTGAACATCTTGTCACTGGGCGCGGCTTATCGATACGCTATCTAAATCGAGCAGAAATTTAAATAGAAGAAGCGGGACTTCAGATCTTTGAAATCCTTACAACAGAAGCAGGGAAAAGGCATCCCCCACCCATAGAACAAAGGACAGAGAAAGGCTGGACCCCCTTAGTACAACCAGTCTGTTGTGCTCGTTTCGTCACTTGGGTGAGAAAAACAATGGCACTTTCATACCTAGTTGGGCCTGCTAGACAAGACAGAAGTTCGTGAGTGGGTTAAACAAGCCAAACACATGTAATAGAAAAATAAAAAAACAAAAAAAACTAAGGAAATAAAAACTAGAATGCATAGAAAACTTAGAACCATAAACAATCAACCAATGACCAAGATTATTCCACCAATGGATAATTATATTAGTTGGCAAAACACCATAGAGAAAAATGAGGAATTATGGGTCCCCTCTTCCTTCTTGGGAGGGTTCTTGAGTTCCCTAATGGAAAGCTCTTCTTACAATGGAAGAAAAATGACAAATGATGAAGAAAATCAATGCCTATTCCCTCAAGAGGTTAGTGGAATGGCCTATTGCAATGGTGCTTGAATACTCCAAGGAGTAAAGAGGATCCTCAAGGGATAATTGAGGCAGCATAACAATACTATGAAGATATTGGTTTCTTAGTGCACCCATGGCTTCCATTTATAGAATTTCTTCAAGAAAAAATTCAATTGGTTCTTTGTGTGAACAAGGGGCCCTTTAGGGAACCCTTTGTTCCTTGACCAAGCCCCCATTTGGATTTTGCTCAGATATGGAGATCAAATCAAGTTGGGAGCTGGTCCATAAGTGGTTGGGGGGACTAAAAGAACCATAAATGTGTCGTTCACAAGATTGTGTGGCTTTTCTCATACACAGTCGCATATTTGGCGCATTGTGCGCTCTACGGGATTTCTTGACCCGTGCACTGTGCGCGCGCTTCCTTTAGTGAGTTTTTGCATGTCAATTTTTTCCCAATTGTATAGTTTTTTCCTTTTCAAATGGATTATGGTGCTGCAGGTGAACTAATTTTTGTTGGCATTGTTGTATTTCTATAACCGTTTGCATGCAATGTTGCAGATGAAATTTCAGTGATAACAGATGCCCCCTGATGTGTGAGGTTAGGAGCATACATATAGCCAAAATACATCAATGTTTCTTATACTGAGAGTGCCATTGTAATGAAGAGTGCTGAGAAGAACTGCAAGAACGATCCGTCGGAGGGAGAGGGGAAACTGTGAGATCTAAACCTTTCTCTAGGGAGAAAAAATAAAATCTGTATACAAACAAGGCGGGCATGCCACATGCTCATGTTATGTAACTCAAAATGTAAGACAGTAACTGAAGTTGTATGTTGATGTAGATAACTGCAATGCCCTCCGGGGCAGTTTGATAATGGAAAATGGAAATTCTGAATGGTGAACATACTTTGAAAAGAGGCAAGGATGCATGTAAGAAGTGTCTATGACTTGTAGGCATTGATGGCCTAACAAATTCATAGGTCTTCGACTGGAATAAAACAACTGCAATAGTTGCATAGTAAGACCCACTGTAACATGAGATTTTGTTGAAGTCGAATGTTATGGGTTCAATGAAATCAAAGAGCAATGATGATTCTCTTTGTGCCGTAAGAGACTCCTCATTGTAAAGGTAATGAGATTCAAGATACTGTCACCCTTTTGGAAACTGTGTTGATGTCGACAGAAAGGGAGACGTGACTCCAAGAAGCAAAGGGCTTCGTGAAATCTACTGGGATGAGATCAGGGAATGATAGGGAACATGAATGAAGTCAAGATGCAGTGAGACTCAAGACTGCCCTTGGTTGGGTTATGTTTGAAGGATGATTGGCAACAACCGTAAAACGGTATCTAGTGTTTGGGGGACAACTAGATATGGGGTTAAATTGTGCCAGAGGCTTGACAAAGTGGACAAACTCAGAGATCAGGGGTACATGGAATTTAGGATATTCGGGGTTCATGAACGATGTTGGAATGAGAAAAGGAGAGTAGATGCCCCAACCAAGGGCGAAATGGGTTGTGTTCCCAAGAAAACAAGGTCATCAAGGGGGATGACAAAAAGATAAGTAAATGCTGGAAACAAAGGCTTTTTACAATTACCAAATAAATAAGGAATAATTTGGGATGAGTGTACAGATACAGAAACGGGTGCCCCAGTGCGAGATGGATTGGCCTGTGAGGGCACAAGTTGTGAAGAGAATTGGTGGAGGGTGGGGGGCCCATGGGTGGGTTTCTGTATGAGGTAAATGATTGGAGGGAAATCTGCAGATGGGAAAACTGATGGTGGATGAAATGGAGGGTTAATGATACTACTGAGGTGTAGTCAAAATAGAACTGAGATGAGATAGCCTGGGAGCCCATTTGGGAAAGCTAGCAATATGATGAGAAGAAGTGTGTGGCTTATTCTCGGAAGTGCATAATACTATCAAGACTCCCATCCCTAGGGGGTGAAAGTAGCATGTGTTTCAAATTGCCAAGGGGAAATATGAATGGGACAAATCATGTGGGGGAGAGTGCTACCGGGTAACAGTACCAAAATTCAGTAGAGGTGATGGTACTGTAGAGTCGGATGTAGGGACCCTAAAGGTGAATGTCAGAGGGTGTGACTGGGAAATGCAATTGATATTCATAGGGAATGATTACATGCTAGTGTCGAACATATACCTAAAGGGGTTGCACTTTTTTTGATGACCAAGTACCTGCACACATTAAAAACCAAATACCCGATGTGAACAATATCTGATGATAAAGAACATATAACAACTATTTGATAATTTTGAACATGACCATGCGTACCCGGACGTGACATGAGAAAAATGCTCCCCCGAGGCCAAGTTCAGATAGTGACCTAGGGAACGTGACTGTGTGGATGGTGAGACCATGATCCCATGGCTAAAGAAAGACCTGGAAACAGAGGCTCTGGGCTCCTGTAACTGAGTGTGGAAGTTTGGAAAAGGGGACTATATGTGGTTGGTGGGCCCACAGTGCCATCTCATTTGTACCCGTCACTATAGTGATTTGACGAGATTATTTGGAGGAGTTTTAGAGATTACAGGAGCTCAATTTGACCGATCCACGAGTTGCAAGAGTTAGGTTAGTGGTCCCATCCTCCTGCATAGCATGAATTTCCTAGTTTTGAGTTAGGGGTCGTACGGATGGTCATACAAGGGTAGGTTTAAGGGTGGGCCCACTAATGCACGAGAGAAGGAAGAATACCTGCACTTAGATGTGCAGGTATAATTCCATCTCCCATGCATAATTTGCAGTTGTGCTTGACACAGGCATGCATAGGGGCACGGGGGACGGGAAAAACAGGCATGCATTATATGCGCGCCTATTAAGATGATAGTTGTGCACTATGCACGGCTCTTTCTTAGACAGTTGTGCATCAGTGCGTAGCTATGTAGAGGAAAGGTTTGCATGTGTGCGCATTTGTCGGGGTGACAGTTGTGCATCAATGCGCAACTGTGCAATGAACAGGCGCGCACATGTGCGCACCTGTGTGTGTGAAAGTCATGCACTGAAGGCGAAGCTAAGGGTGTTTGGAATTTTGAATTTTTTTATGTTTTTGATGGATAATGAAGGTTGACCAAGTGTTTTTGTGTGGATGCAGGTGATCATCTTATGACAGGAGAGAGCTATGTCATTCCACTAGAGGGAGCGAGAATGGGAGCACCTTCGAGAGGCAGTGAGAGAGTAGCCAGGCGTTTGGAGACACTTGGCAGCCTGCGGGTTGCTCAAGTTATTTGATTGTCCTTTGATACGATCGCAGGAGTTCCTGCTTCAGTATATGATATCTATGTGGAGCATTGATCTGTAGTGCTTCATTGTTAGGCAACAACAACTGACACTCTCAGTTGTGGAGAATGTATACTTTTTGATGGGGCTCCCCTTTCAGGGGATGGCCCTGCCTGCTGACCCCTAGCTACCAGCGGATGTGAGGTTGGTAGACTTGGCACAATGCTATTGTCAGGGACCAAACCGATGTCGGGTTCCATTATCCATATCAAGGCGATGGATGAGCTCTTCCCTCAGTGCATTTCTGCCATGGTAGTGAGGATCTATGGATCCTTGGAGACTCAGCAGTTCACGAGAGGTCAGGTGAGGATTGGGGAGAGGGTCTTGGATGGGGACTTTTTTGCCTGGGGGCTGATGTTGCACTCCAGGATGATGGGGCAG
Organism: Picea sitchensis; assembly: GCA_010110895.2. Taxonomy (NCBI): domain Eukaryota; kingdom Viridiplantae; phylum Streptophyta; class Pinopsida; order Pinales; family Pinaceae; genus Picea; species Picea sitchensis. Next base: position 10,543 of record SNQJ01S0161894.1, read on the forward strand.
ATTCACCGGTGTCAGACCACCGACTCTGGTGATTTTGCGTTTGGGTCCATCCTGGTGGCCTGGTTTCTGGAGAGGGTGCCCCTATTATGCCTGAGGATTTTGTTGGTGCCTTCAGGGCCACGGGAGCCACGATTGATGTGGTGGGCCCATGTGTTGGTGCATCATGGGGGGGAGAGGGTGGCCACTACTTCACAGCCACTATGGCACATGTGTGGCATCATATTCCATAGGTGATACTACGGTATCCATACAGTGGTATGGACTACCAGCATGACCCAGACATGGTGTTGCCTCCTGGGGAGGGCTCAGACTAGAGAGGCATGTTTTTGTATTTATGTTTTGTGATTTTGATAGTGTAGCATATGATTGTGTATATCTGGATGTTGAATCTACCTTTGGTGTTTGTGTTTGTAGATGTGGGGCCCTGAGGCCCTAAGGCCCTGAGGCAGAGATGGTCGGGGATTTGACTCACCAGGGGCCAGTGTGACCACCGCGGGTAGGACAGCAGCACAGGTGAGATGATGTTTGTGCTAGGCCAGCTCATGAGCCGAGGGCAGGTCAAAGACGTAGGATAGAGGACGTTGGTGCTGGACCAGTGCACGAGCCACATACAGAGATGGAGGGAGGATGGAGGACCTTCATCAACGATTCATGGAGGTTCTAAAGGGTGTGTCGGAGTGAATGTGGGCCCACATCTAGGGTGAGAGGGTCCCAGAGCAGTGTGTGGGTGTACTGGCAGAGTAGCGGACCTTCATCCACCAAGCAGTTGTAGCGGGGGAAGTGATGACTGGTCGGATGCCCCTTGGACTTGGAGGACCCCCAGCTGGTGGGGCGCCTCCAGCTGACAGAGGAACTAGGGGGGGAGCTATGGGGGCACCATGAGTGTCATTTTTTGTATTTATATAGGCTTGCGAGCCCATTTTGTACCTATAAGGGTGAAGGGACTCACTGGCCTATGAGCGATGTATATTTTGTATTTTTTAAACATTTATGACTTTGGAGGATATATATATATGGATACATAGAATTGGCTCTTGTTATGTCTATATGTGTTTATGTTTTTAATGGTTGATGATGACTAATATATATGATGTGACCGATGTATGATGCTTATGTATATGTGATGATGTCTTGATGTGATAAATGCCAATCTAACACTAGGTTAGCCATATTATCTGCTATTTGATTAAATTGTTGTGGAATATGTGTAAATGTAATTGAATCAATGTTTTGAGATAAGAGTCTAACTTGCAAGTATTTGCAAAAGAGGCAAGGATCGCGGACATGATATACATTGTTGAGCTACAGGACAACAAGTTGGGAATATAATAAAACGCTAAGGTGACGAATGTGGTGGTTACTGGCCTCAGCGAGGAGACTAATGACAGTGGTGTATTATACTTGGTTGTTGGTGGATGAGCCCAAACATATGCCGCTGGAGTGGAGCAATTCATGTGAGGGGGTATAGAGGGCCCAAGCGGCTGAAGTGAGATTCTGTGTCCAACAGCTAGCACCATCAGTGTAACTGATGTGGTAGGCTGATGGAGGATGCATCTGTCAATAACACAGTTGGTAGATTAGACACGAGGAGTGGAGGAGAAAAAATAAGACTAAAAACTCTACAAATGTGTACAAAGAAAAATCCTAAGGTAGAATGGCTACGGTCAGGCATAAAACTTCTTTAAGTACAACCCGTTGATGAGTTCTTTGAGAGGATAGCCCTCTAGAGAGGCCAGAATGTATGCGCCTTTAATGAGGTAATGCTAGACAATGTAGGGTCCATTCCATAGTGATTAGAATTTCCCATGGCCGAGAGTATCGTGGGCGATATCATAGGCTAGGACGAGATCTCCTTCATTAAATGAACGAAGTTTGACATGGCGGTCAAAGGTGGCTTTGGACCATTTTTTTAGCTACCTCATTGTTCTGTAATGAAGACCAACAATCTTCATCCAGCGACTCTAAGGTTAGCAAGTGCTGCTCCATTGGAGCAGTGTTAGGTAATATCTCAATGGTAGTGCGTAACGTGGGAATTTTGCACGTGGGATTTTGACGGTGGGGGAGATATTGGCCATGTTTCCTTCTTCAAAAGCATTAGGGGTAGGGATAGGGTTGTTGAACCAGTCTATATGCCCTGAAGGAATAAAATCCTTGGTTTTGATTGCACATACGGAGGCTTGGATAGGAGGGTTGAAGGCTTCTTGTGAGAGAAAAAACACTCGGTGATGGAGTGCATTCCATGGGAAATCGGGGGTAGTGAGTTCCTCTAGGATACATTCGTAGTAGTGGAAAATGTGAGAATATAGGGGATCCGGGGAGGTGACGTGGGTGACTATCACAGTGTGAGTGTCCTCAAGTGGTGAAGACGTAGAGGGGATATAACAAACAAGGTGCGATGGCTTGCTTGACATTAACCAAATGTCCAGATACTATGGGTGATAGACTATGGCAGGGGGCGTGATTTCCCGTGGGAAATGAACTAGAGAATTGGGAGGATTTAGATGGATATCCTCAGACAATCTATCTATGAACCATGGAGGGGTGGGAATTGACTCAAGTTCAGGGGAGGTGATGTTGGCAGTATGTAGAGAGGGTAGGACCAATGGTGAGGTGGTTAAATGTGGTTGAATATGGGTTGAATGACGACCTCGGTATGCCAAAATCAAAGGACACCGATATGTGAAGTGAGAAAGTTATTCACATAGAGTGCAAGGGAACCTCATCCGTTCAGGGAATGAGGAAGAGACATAATGAATTTCAGTGGCGTGAGTACCAGAAAGTGGTGGTGGAGAGGGCTCTTGATGAAAACTTTGGCGTATTGTCGTTATCGTCTAGAGAAACTGAGGTAGATTTGGGCAATGATGACTGTAGTGGCCATATTCTGAACAGATGGCACAAGAAAATTTGGTTCACATCCCTTTACTGCCTGCAGTGGAGTACATTGTAGTAGTACTAAATGTGCTTGGTGAAGCAGTGAGTGATGTGATTGCTTGATGGAGTTGGATCAGATTACATAACTTGGGAAGAGAAGGACATCTATTAGTGGGGTGTCCCTCTCTTTCGCATAGTGCACAAGGAGGTTGAACTTGAGGAGAAAGTGGAGTTGTGGGCTCTTTCTTATTTCATCTTCCCCCAGCCGTGGCAGTGGTGCTAGAAATTGGGGGTGAGGGTGGTGCAGCCATAGCCTGTACTGGAATCTGCATCGGGATTCCCTCTGACTGAGAAGGGAGAGATGGATGAGGAACCATTGCGAGTGGGTGTAGATACCATACAGGGATGACAAGCACCATGTTGGGAAGGGTAAGTGTCGTTGCTACCTAAAATTATTGAACTTTCGGTGAGGGGTAGAAGAAGGGAATTTGAGTAATGGCTTGAGGGATTGTATCCCAAACCAAGATTTTCCCCTGAGGGAGGGGGAAATCAGGGATAAGTGGTGTAGTAGGGTTCTCAAGGAGTTCCTGAGGTAATATTTCTTCAACTGGTGGAATGTCGAGGTGTGGAGAGGCCTTGGTGCGAGGAATGGTGTCTCCGGTGTCAGTTCCATTGGAAGATACAACACACACTTGTGTTGAAGGGTGTATGAGAGGTGGTGCTCCCTGGTATTCCCCCAGCAAGGATGGGTCCTTGAAAATTCTAGGGCCCATGTCAATGAGTGAGTAAGCAACTGAGCTAGTGCGGACAAGAGGTAGGACGGTATCGATGTTGGTGGAGTGGTTAGGCTCATAATGTCTAATTTGGTCAATGGTGATGATTTTAATTTTGTGGGGGAACATCATCATTTGAAACACAGAAGAGGCTACTTCCTTCATAGCATACATGTAGCTACATCCAAACAAGATATTGTAGTCAAGCGGAGCATCAATAACTTCAATGTCGATGAGGATGGTTTTGCCTCCGAGTTCGATGAGGACATTTTGGAAGAGCCCTTCAGGGGAGGATGGTTGACCATCATAGGCTCTTAAGGTGATGGCAGATGGTACTAGCTCAGGGGAGCCAATTTTTTTCCATACATTTTTGGAGATGATGCATGTGGATGCACCTTCATCGATGATACACCGATGAACCGTGATGTTCCGAATTTTTACTGGTATCTGGAAAGCTACTAGAGTGGGGAGATGTGGTTCTCTGCTATCTAGATCAAAGGTGATGAGTCCAATATCAGTTGGGTCGACTGCCCCCAAGGTGGAGAGTAAGGATTTATGTTGAGTTGGACAAGTTTGGATGACCTCCAATACAGACATGGCTACAGGAGACTGTGCCAAATCATCGACCAGACTGTAATTGTGTGCTGCCCTAGCCTGAGGGTTATTGACATTCTGTTGTAATGGGATGGGAGGGATATGAATGGTAGGTTCAGTATTAGGGTGCAGAATCATCAAGGGTTGCCCGGTTGTATATGGATCCTCTTTGAGGTGGTTGGATTAGATTTAGGGGGTGAACTGTATTGACGACCGTCCGTTTACAGAAGAATTTATTCTTCACTAGTGAGGAGGATATTGTGATCTGCCAGATTTCCAGGGTGGATGGGCTCGATGTTTTGATACTGCCCCATTTGTGGTGGGCCAGGATGTACCACTTGTTGGGTATTTATCACACCTTGGTGTGAAATAGGGTTTTGCAATATAAATAGGGGTGGTTGTTGCAAGTACTGTTGTGGGGCCTGCTGAGGAGCAGGTGGCACTGGAGGATGTGGCGCATTCATGGATTCTTTCATCCATTTGAAGTCAGTAATTTGGGGGAAATGGTGGGTATAATGTCCATACTTAGCGCAAAGAGTGCAAGGGAAGTTCATCCTAAGATTGTTGTTGTTGTTCTTCCCTTGACGTTTGTTCTTATTGTCCCCTTGGGGGTTCTGGTTACCTTGATTCTGGTTTCCCCAACAGGTTGGTTTTGTTGGGGGTTATTCCCACCTGGTCCTGGGTTATTATTATTTTGGTTTTTTCCTTTATTCTTGGCATTATTCATCTAATGGGTTAGATTTTCCATATTCAACTATTCAAAAGTATGAAGTTGTTGAATGGGAGAGGGATGAACAAAGTTAACGTCGGCATGTGGTTGTCTGTGTGGAGGAGAAACTACTTGTGGAGGACCAAGAAATGGAAAGTACATATTTTTTTGTGGAAACGATCCATAGGGAGCATAGGAAGGTGAAGCGCATTCACTAGTGCCCAGGTTATATGCTGAGGTAGAAGGGGAACCTAAACTTGGTTGAGAGGTCGGGTGCATCATGGGTGCCAATGAGGGTCCACTCATGGGTGGGGGGGAGCAACAGGATATGTTTGTTGGTAAGGGGGAGGAGAGTAAAAGTATGGCCCTCCATATGGTTGTAGATATTTAGGTGCACCATACATAGCTGGTGGTTGGATATACAGGTTGTAGTGTGTCGTAGTATCAATCAACCCATCCACAATGTGAGACATTCCAGTTTGTCCTGGCCAAATGGTATGGGTCTGGGTGCATCAGGTAATATTCTGTTGACTGAGCATAAATGAGGTCGAACTGTTGGGCCTTATTGATGGCTTTTTCTTCAAATTGACAGAAGGTGGATGCCACATATTTGGAAAGTATAGAGACGAGTGATTTTAAAAACCAATCGAGACATTGTTCTTTAGTGGTTTCTGCTTTACATAAACTACGTCGTCGACACCATTCATGGATGTGGTCGGAAATATGCATAGTTGAGGTTTGTTTACACTCAAAGAGTAGTTCTAAACCAGTGTCATGATGAACTGGTAGTTGAAAAAAGGCCAAAAAGGCTTTGGCCAAGGATTCAAAAGTTACATGGGACCCTGATTTTTCATCCACATACCATTTGGTTGATGGACTAGTGAGTGTTCTTTGAAATAACCTTAATCGGATGGATTCATCCATGATGAGTTTTGAAGAGCACCATAAGTGGAAGGTCATAACATGGTTGGCGGGATCCTCCCCTGGTTTTCCTTCAAATTTTGGAATATATGAAGGGAGTTTGGTAGGCATATTGGGCCATGTGGGGTCATGTAAAATGGGATCATTTGTGAGTTTAGTCAAATCAGAAATGTTGAGAGATGCTAAGTATCGCATAGGGATATTTGGTGAGGGAATATTTCCAGCCATTGTGTGAGTAGGTAGTGGACCTGACCCATGGGAGAGGTTTGGTGGGGTTGTACTTCTTCCTTGAGAAGAAGTTTTCCCTCTGCCTCCTTGTGAAGGAGAGCTAGTGGATGGATGTCCTTGGGAATTGGACTCAAGAAAAGTGGAACCAAGTAAATATGATCCAAAATAGTGGCACTCATAGGGGTGTGAGATGGTTGATCCGGTGAGTCGACAAGACTAGGAACTCCTCCTAGAATAGGAGGGAGGTTTTGCAAGCGTCTAGAACGAAGGGGGTTCTTTGGATCCCCTATGATGTTCGACTAGCAAAGTGTATGTGTACAAATAGTGGTGAGAGAAATAAATGAACAAGAGACTTGTATAATTTTGACCTTCACAAGATAATGTAACTCACAACTGCATGTAATCAAATGAGCATCATACATAAATCAACTAAAATAAGCATACATGTGGGTAGGTGGATTTTGTCCACATGGGGGAACAAATAAAAAAAATGCTCATGTCCTAAAAGACATATCGTCCTTCCTCTCAAATAGCATTGGACCTTCCAAGAGCACTCAACAGTGGGGTATGAAGCCACTTGAAGAGGAACTAGTGAAGGATGAAACAATCAGCTATAATGAGGCGTAGGAGGTGCATATCCTGAAAGAGTTGGCAATATTTCCCAATAGCCGCACAAAATCTGATCAAGGTGCAATTGCAGCCCACAATTGCCACCTGTGTAGATGTCCTAAATTTGGTCACTAGGTACCTCAGTCAAAGTGCGACATTTAGATTTTCAGTCTAAGAAATGGGTCACTGGTTGGATCCCTTCAAAGAGTTGGGTGACTCATGGGGGGACACACAGAAAAACTGAACCTCGGCCTTCAACCCTTCATGGGTATCTCCCTGCCTTATGGTGTAGGAACACTTGACTTGGAGGATTTGAAAGTTCCCTATTTGTCAACTTTTAATGTTTGAAAATGTGAGAACTAGATAACGGCCCGGGGTTATTTGGATGCCTACCCCCGAGATCCTACCTAGACTAAAAAATTTCTTTTGGTACCTCCTGTGGAGGGAAACTTAGTGAGTTTTTAGAAAAAATTTAGGTGTGGTGAGCTGAGAGATTGGGAGTGTGAACCAATTTCATTTGAATTAAGTGGGTGTGAATAATTTTTTCAAGAAATAGTGGGACGTTTCGGAGTTCCTTTGGAGAAAACCTACTTCAACCTCCACAATTCAATATGGAAATTATGTGAGTGAGGAGGGGCTTTGTGTGTGAGCAAGTGAAAGAGTGTGCCAAATTTTAATAAGTTAGGTTTGAATTTGCAACATGTGGACTTCCTGTGGTCCTTACAAATCTTTGTTACCTAGCTTACTAAGTGTCATTGGTACAACCTTGTGGAATTTTAAAATCCATAAAGAACTATCATGTGGACATATGGGTCCTTGCCAATCCTTTAAACTCCCTAAATGTTGTTTACACTAAGAAATCTTGAAAAAATATCCTAGATTGCAAGCATGTGGGCATGTATGGGCCCGTTACTTTGATCTTTAAACTCCCCTAGTGATGTAAACTAAGAAAGAAATTTCAAGAAAATGTCCTAAGTTTGCAACATGTGGGAATGTATGTGCCCTTACAACTTTAATATGATTTCAAAAAAGAAACTAAGAGGAGCCATAGGGGGGCTTTGTCCTCTCCTAAAGATTTTTTGTTAAGGGAGATGAAATGTCTCCTTAACCACCTTTCTTATTCTCAATATCACTCTATGGTGCAAGAGAAGAGCATACTCAATGATCAAAGTTAATTTTTGGTCCCAATGTAAGTGTTTTATATGTGATATTAATAATCTCAACTTAAATTTTAAAAACCAAACAAACCATCCAAATAGCAAACCAAAAAGAAAAATAGAGTGAATATTTGGTTATTTTTTACTCCCTTCGAAAGTTCCTATGTTTAGCTAACCTTTCATATGGGAAAGGTTCTAGAATGGAGTGTGTTATCACTCGAGGAAATACAGGGTTGTAAGCTAAAGTATGCGTAACAGAGTTGAATGATAATACTTTTGGTGGTGGATCAATGGGATGCAAGAAAGCCTGATGAAAGGGATTTACTTGTCGGAATAACTTAATGAACCCGGTGCTTTTAAAGGCAATCGAGCCAGGATAACCAAGAAAGGTGTGAAGAATATAGCTTAGACAACCAAATACATTGGAATGGAGGAATTTCTCATTGCTTATTGTGACCCTGCATTATTTATGTAATGCAGGGTCACACTAAGCAGTGAGAAGTTCCTCCATTCAAATCCTGAGCATAAGCTGAACTAATTTAAGCAGTTGGAAATAAGATGGATGAAAATCTGATTACAGCAGCAAAAGAAAGCTGTGATTGTATTAGGATAAGCAATCGGTACATAGGCCAAATTCTCTCCAAGATTGAACCCTCTCTCTCTGGTCTTTAGAATGTAGCTTTATAGCCTTTTACAAGCTGTTCAGGATCCTAAAATATGGATCTGTTTTGCTAAAGATAGTAAAGAAAACTAAATTGCACAAATGTAGGGATAAATCCTCAAAATGAGGGTGATCTTCATGTGTTGGTCCAACATCTGTTCTAACGGTTTGGTGAAGTGATGACTAGCCTTCCAATGGCTCCTCCATAAGATTACAAATTTGAATTTGATGAGAACATGTTGCATTCATTCCTAAAATTTTGCCTTCAAAAGTGACCATACTTGACCAAAGACTCCTCTTTTTGACTTGTCTTTCCCAAAGTAGCCTTTGGATTTAATGGAATAATACACCACCTGTCTAATCCAAAAGATTTCATTTACTTTTAATTCAAAAAAATCAAATCTGAAAATCATTTGACATTTTGGCCGTTACAGGCTTTCCACATCACATAGCCTGTGAAAAAATGCTCCTTAGCTACAGAAAGCGCCACTTTCAACAGCTAAAGGGTAAAATTCCATAGCCGTGACTGTTGAAAGCGGGTAGATTTTCAAAATTGAATTTCTAGGTCATAAAAAATCCATTTTTTCACATATGAATAGTCGTTCGACATTTAAGAGAATCTCATCTTTCCAATGGTGTTGTAGGATATTAATTTGGAGCTTAGTAAGGGATAGAAAAGTTCCCTACAAGTTTAAATATCCATTTTCCATTTGCAACTCAAAACCATAAGCGATCATTCAAGTAAAACCCAATAAAAGTAGTGGTCTTATTTTGGGGAGTTAACATTTAGCTCAAGCTGGGATGGGCATCTCTACAGTAGGGTGACCAAGAACCTAAATAGTTTCAGTAGCCACAAGCTAGCATTGGGCATGGAGTCATTGATCCTTTAGGTGGTTAATGTGAGAGCACACCTGCAGACTCGCCCTGACCAGAAACATAAACACATTAAAATCAAACTTGATGAATCTTCATTACATGTGCAAAAAGAATATGGCAACCCTACGCTCTTGGAAATATGGGATTGATCTCTTCATGATGAATATATTGATTTCCTTGCCCCCTGTGATCCTTGAGTGCTCTGTTAGAAAACTTCCCTTGTTCCATCTCATCTCGAAATAAGCAAACTCTTTCTTCTTTCGAGTTTGATTAGACTTGCATGACAAGAAAGAAATACCTGCAGTAACTCAAGTGAGGGAATCAATATATTCATCATGCTTTGTGTTTCAAGATTGGTGCATGGCATGAACAGAGGTATCAATATTTGAAACTGGAATCTTGATATAGACATCATGAGCCTATGATCTGGACACATCCTTTGTGTCTTTTATCCAGGCACTTGCTGATTTAGATTGTGTTAATAACATTATCTAGAATATGGACAAAGTAATAGAGTATCAAAACAGAGCAGTGTCTATTTGAATCCAAGGATATATTCCAAGATCTCAACCCAACATCTGTAGATCACTTGTCAATGCATCTACCAAGTGCTTGTTATTTTACATACCGGCTGCCAAATGCAATGGTGTAAGCCCCCCCGGAAATGTAAACTTCTGCACCCATTCAAAGATAATCCTCCTGTTATATCTCAGTCATTTCAGAAAAGTCCAGCCTTAGTGTTGGGTCTTGCTTTATCGGCACCTTTATAATAAGTCTGCTGTGACTGTCATGTAATAACCAATAAACCTTTGACTGGCTTATTTTCTCCAATAACTTTAGCTATTGAAAAGTAATAATATCAAGACATGAAGAGAGATTACTAATTCCAAAACTTAACAAAACTGAACTGCAGAGTGTTTTCAACTAAGCATATTTTAAACTAGCAAAGTGAGCTTTCTGGTTTTCCAAAGTCTCCAAAGAAGCACTGAAGTGTGGCGAAAGAACACGACCAAAGACTTGCCACATATTATTTTGTTGTAGTAAACTGACTCACTTCACATAACAGATTTTTCTCCAATAACTTTAGCTATTGAAAAGTAATAATATCAAGACATGAAGAGAGATTACTAATTCCAAAACTTAACAAAACTGAGAACTGCAGAGTATTTTCAACCAAGCATATTTTAAACTAGCAAAGTGAGCTTTCTGGTTTTCCAAAGTCTCCAAAGAAGTACTGAAGTGTGGCGAAAGAACACGACCCAAGACTTGCCACATATTATTTTGCTGTAGTAAACTGACTCACTTCACATCACAGATTTTGATAACAGAGGTCACTCCTATGCAGTGTAAAGTAACAATTGCATCGCTCTTCTTACATAAACCTTTTGCTATTGTTGTTTTAAGAGCAGCATCCAAAACCATTTCAGTAGATTTAGAATCAGTTTCCTTTGGTGATCCTTCTGCCAGAAGTGAGATCAATCCTCTGAATATAAGACTGTGCCTGGCAGGAATTTCATCACTACATAACACAATCAGTCTCATCGAGAACAGCATTATCCACATCCGTAGCTTCAGCACGGGTAGGGCG
>SNQJ01S0161895.1:0-14995 GCA_010110895.2 Picea sitchensis
ACAGAAGCTGGGTGTCATTTCATTTCACACCTAAAAGAGTCCATCTTGTTAGGGGGATTTTTGTATTGTTTAAATATCTAAATGCCTCCTAAAATTACTGCAATAGCTCAGGGGGAGCATGTCTCTTCTTTGACATTAATGTCAAAGGGGGAGAAAAGAATTTGGGTGCCTTAGTTGCCATCAATGCCAAAGGGCGATATTTTTGGCAAATGTTTAATAGGTAGCGTATGCTTGCCATTGATGGCAAGTACAACAATGAAGATGGCATGAGTATAGGAAGAATGTAACAGACGAGCATCAGAAGTAGTTTGGGAAGACACTACAGAGAAAGCTTGATAAGATCAGAAGAGATAGTGCAGAGGATGGATGACATGCTTTATAGGCAGTATGCTCTTGTCATTGATGGTAATATCAGAGTCTGCATCAATGGAAAAAAAGGAACAAAGTAAGCTTAGGAGGAATTAGCGCAGAGTCAAATGCAATGTTTGTAGACAAGAAGAATGCGCAGAAGAGGAGGACAGATCTTAGGCATCATATCTAAGCATAAGATCTGACCATTGTTGGATCAGGGAGAACCTTCACATTCATTTAAGTGCAAGAAGAGGTGAAATGCGAAAGGCCAAATTATGTTGGTCTGACTCCATTTCGTGGTTTCGTAGATCAGGACTTGAAGGTGTCGATAACTCACATGATGAAGTGGCCAAATCGTGAGAAGAACTGGGTCATAGGATCTAGGGGAAGTACGAAGGACCAATAGCCGTTAGATATGGTGAAGCTACAAGGTGGATATGACATTCATGGTCCATTGGATCAAGAGGACATGTGGCGAAAGATCATCATGTCGCTGACTAGAAAGTCAAAGGAACAGGGTTTGATCTTAGCCATCAGATCGAGGTTTGATCTTAGCCATCAGATCAAGGATTGATCTTGACCGTTGATCCAACTCCATCTTGGAGTCTCTCCTATCGCGACTTGGAGTAACGAGAACCTCCATCTAAGGAACAATGAGATGTGAGATCGCGAAAAAATCAGGACCGTCGGATCACCAAGAACGTGGACCATTGATCTGAGCTCCATCTCGGAGATTCGCCTATCGCGACTTGGAGTGAAAAGAACCTCCATCTAAGGAACAATGAGATACGAGATCGCGAAAAGATCAGGACCATCAGATCACCAAGAATGTGGATTGTTGATCTGAGCTCCATCTCGGAGCTTCTCCTATCGCGACTTGGAGTGACGAGAACCTCCAACTAAGGAACAATGAGATGCGAGATCGTGAAAAGATCAGGACAGTCGGATCACCAAGAACATGGATCGTTGATCTGAGCTCCATCTCGGAGCTTCACCTATCGCGACTTGGAGGGACGAGAACCTCCAACTAAGGAACAACGAGATGCGAGATCTCAAAAATATCTAGACCGTTGATTCATCGAGATCATGGACCGTCGATCAGGGTCGATGAAGATCATGAGTTCGTAGCACCTTTTAGCGCAACCTGTGGTCACCGCGTGTGGTCATGTGGAGGAAGGACCTAGTGCATATGAGCTCTACCTTGGAATTTCGGGGATCGTGTCTGGGAATGTCGAGACACATGGTCACACGAATGTTGAACTGCCGAAAGCCAAAATGTTGAAATGAATACAAGATCCCTTGGAATCAATCCAACAGTGCAGGTGAATTTAAACAAGATTGGAGGGCTATTGTAGCATGACACAGTATAACTACCAGAAACCACTGATGGTTTCAGCCAGAGGACTCGAAAACACTTGGGGATAATTGACAGAGAAGGTGAAGAGCCTCTGGGAATCTTCAAGAGGGATGAAGATGTTCGTGGAGGCAATTGACAGCTGGATGAGGATTGAGGCCTGTAACTAAAACAGAGAAGGTGAGATCGACTATCACAGAGAAGACGAAGAGTCTCTAACTGCCAGAGAGGCTAAGGAATCTCTGCATAACAGCTAGTGATGATAGATGCAGGGGTTGAACTACCAGAGAAGATGAAGAGTCATGATGATGATCACACAGAGCACTCGAGAGGTGGAGGAATTTGGCGTGGAGTGAGCATGCAGAGGCATTGTGAATATTGCATGCACAAAGACAATAGAGACTATAAGAATGCCGAACAAAGAAGAGATAGGTGTTGTTGTCATGGGGAAAATTCAAGTGTGAGCAAGGAGGCAGAGCGCAGGAGTAGAGATGCATGCTAGAGGAAGGTTGCATCAAAGGGATATGGTGCAGAGAGTATAAAAGGGAGAAGAAAAAAAAGTGAAAGGGGAGTGCAGAAGGCACTGATGCAGACAAGACAGAGCAGCATAACAGAACAACAACAAGGTTGGTAAGCCATTGAATAATTTTATATCACTGTAGTAAGTTGTTGTTACAAAGAATTATTATTCAGGGTGGTTGGGAGGTGCTAGGAGGACTGGTGTCCTCAAAGGTTCAAGTGGGTAGTTGAACATAGGGAGTTGGTGCTTCCTTCTAGTTGGTGCTATAGAAACCAGGGAGTTGGTGCTTCCTTCTAGTTGGTGCTAGAGAGACCAGGGGGTTGGTGCTTCCTTCTAGTGGGTGCTAGAGAAAACAGAGAGTCGGTGCCCTCAGCAAGTTGCAGCTTGCAAAAACAGAGGNCCCTCTCAGCTGTCCAACAGTTTTGACACTTCAACTCTTAGTATCCGAAACTCTGAAATGGAGTCGGATCAACGTATTCCAATGTTTCGCATTTCTCCATTTCGGCATTCTTGTCGTGAGTTTCTTCCTTGACTCCTCCAATGCCTGGTCTGATCTTTCCCTACAACTATCCTTGCGTTGTTGATCTTCCTTGCCTGCTTGTTTTCCATCAAATAAACAAGCACACTCTTGCACTCTTTGTGCACCTCTACACTATCTCTTATGAGCTTTCGTTGTCCCTTTTTTGCCATTGCTGCATACTTTGATCTTGCCATCAATGACAAGCACACCTTCCTGTAAACATGCCAACATACTGGAGAAAATTCTAGAGCATGAAGAGGTATGAAGAGTGAACTCCTATGTGAGTTGCACTACAACAACAAGTGTTTTTTGTTAGTTGTTGGTAGTTTTCGTGGAAGTGAGTTCCCTTGAGTTCCCAACTGGGATATTCCTAGTTACCTATGCCAGAGAGACCCTGATAAATGAATGAGATGCCAAATTTATTTAAATCAGTGAAGGGGTACATTCCTTGGGTTGGCAAGGTTGAGAGGAAGAGAGGTGGTGGAAAATAGGAATAGTTGTAGGAAAATATCGGTGGATTATGAGTTTTATGAGTTGTGAGTGGATAGTGGAAGGCCACCCTCTTTTGTGGATTACTAGCCTCAACTCGGGGGTGAATGAATAATGATATTTGGAACAGTCAGTCGATGGTTTTGTGGAACGTCCATCCCAAGCAGCTGGTTGCACAACTGATTAAAAAAAATAAGTGTTTTATCAGTTTATGTGTTTTGTTTATGGGTTAAACTGATGTGCATGAACTCTGTGTATTTAAGAATAATTTATATGTTGTTATATTGAATTATTAAGCTGCATTCATGTATATTTTAGTATGTTGTAGATGCATCAATTGAATGGTAGCAGACAATAGCTAAATATGGTTTTAGTTTGTAGATGGAAGCTATAGGAATTTAATTAGATAGAAGATATTTTGATTTCAAAGTGTATTCTGCACCGTAAGCATATAGTTGTGAAGATTGGGGTTGTAACATCTCTAGATAATTGTAGAAAAAGATACAAAAAATACAAAAGTGTTTAATAACTTAATCATAATATCATAATTAGATGACATACACGTTATTCTATCATACTTATAGAAACGAGTCTTTCCCCCATTGTGAGAATGGATATGACTAGGTGTACCTAATGTCCAAGACCAAGTTAAACAACAAGAAATATGAGGTTTCATAAGATTGCTTCAAACTCTAGTCATAACCACATGTGGCTGAAGCAAGGTTGGCATAAAAGATCTTAAGTCCTAGATAAATCATTGGGGTATAAAGGAGGAGGTCACTATAAAAAATAGAAATAATATTAATCATATTATTGCATCTACATTTCAAGGAGCAATTGTGGTGTGATAAAGAATTAAATGATAGGAGAGAATTAAGATATTATAAGGAGGTGATCACCCCTAATCTAAAAGATCAAAAGTATCTCTTGTTGGATTACTGAGAGGGGGGGTGAATCAGTAATAGAGTAATTATAATCCTTTTTCTCCAAATAATCCAAGTGTTATATCAATGTAGAATTATTATCCAGTAATGAGCAATAATAAATGAACAATCACACAGATACACAGTACACCAATGTTTTACGTGGAAACCCAAATCGGGATAAAAACACCAAATTCTTTTTCTTATATGTCTTGAAGAATTACATTCATTAGAAGCACCAACTTCCTTTGTTTTCTAGCTGCAAATTGGAAGGAAGATCCAACCCCCTAGTTTCTTAGGCTACAACCTAAGGGAAGCTCTGAATCCCCAATTCTGTGGATACAACCAGAAGGAGGCTATAACCCCCTAAGTTCTTTGTCTACAATCGGAAGGTGGCTACAACCACCTGTCCTTGGCCCGTCCAACCGCCCTGAAATAGAAGTAGAATGATGGAACCAATTTCACACTATCACTGTGAGATATACCGATGTAAACATGTACCAATAAACTTGAACCATGCTTTAACCATGAATCAACCTATAATCAACCTATACCTAAAACAAGTGCATCAACCATGCACCAACCTGTACCATAAACAAGTGCATCAACCATGCACCAACCTGTACTAAACAATCTGTAATCAACTTGTACCATAAACAAGTGAAACCAACCATGTTCCAAGTATTTACCAATCATGTTTCAACTAATCATCTACTATTACTCATCAATATGTACCAACATCATCAATTGTACACCTCATGTATGTGCCAACTCATCAACTACTTGTCTCAACCATGTACCCAACTTGTACCTCAACCAAAAGCCCTCATCAATTTCATCATCCAAATATGATTTATAAATATATAATAGACCTGGTGTATATGATCACATACTTGCAAACCTTCCTTAACTTTAAACAACAAGAGACTAGCATTTACATCAAACTTTTCTATAGTCTCACATGACTAGTTTTGGATTAGTCAACAAACCTGACTTGAAATAATCATAACTTTGTACCTGTAATGGATAAATATATGAAACTGATACACAATGTTATTCAGTGTGTTTTATGAAATTCATTCAAGTTTCACTACTTGGAACCTCTCAGAAAATTAGTTATATAAAAAATGGCATACCTTGTTGAATTCTTGCTTATTCTAGAGAGCGACCTTGTAAAGCGTTCCCCCCCACAGAATATTTATTAAATCAATATAAAACTATTACACAACATACGAAAGACGTTACTCTAACCAAAACATTTGGTCTTACTGAATTTGGATCTGTTATGAAGAAGTTATGGCATTTTTACTCGAAACACCTGTTTTTGACTAGTTTCAGGACTAGCCACAAACCCTATTTTCCACAGAGTGTAACTCCAAAAATACAACGACCCACAAGATGAATTTTTTACCATGGATACTTATATATGTTTCCTCAATTTAATAGAAATCTCACGGTCTTTATCATTCTAGAAAAAACGTTATTGCGAAAATGGTGAGATGACCTGTAAATAACATACCTTAGAAAGCATCATCAAAAGAATTTATCCTTCCTTGAATTCTAGCCTACTTTTCTTCTCCTTCGCTTAGAAATTTGTCTTATATATCCTTTGTTTACCTTAGACACCTATAGGTATTCAATATTCTCAAGTGTAATTTAATTGAGAGATCCTTTCCTCTTATTTATACTCTCCAAGTAGCTTCCTTAAGAACATCTTCTAGGTCACTTTGCACACTTTCCTTATTTTAGGGTTAACCCACTTCTAATTTCTCCATTAAATTTATTATTTAAAAAATTGATTTTCTATTCACTTTGAATTATAGTGCACTCATCACTTTACTTTATTATTTACCTTTAAAAACTCTTAAACCACTTTGACTACTTTGACCTTTTGGGGCTTCTAGATGACATATGAGGGTCATCCAACATCGTAAGGCCATAACTCTCAAAACGTGAGGAGTTATGTGATGTTCCACATACCACCAGAAATGGAATGACATGTACTATCCATATATAATAGTATTACCTAAAAATATATCAAAACTCATACCTTTATCCATCAAACAAACTTGGGTCCATTACCCAAACTTGGGTTCTCTAACTTCTCATGGCCATAACTCTCTAACCGTGAGGAGTTATGTGACGTTTCACATACCACCAGAAATGGAATGGAAAACACTATCCATCTAGGATAGTTTCACTAACAAATTCATTACCGTTAATCTCATTATTCCACAAATAAGCATGGGTTCTCTAACCATACTTCTAGGATAACTCAATCTGCAAAGCATCTTCCCGTGAGGGATTTCACCATAAGGGGACCACTTTGGAGTTCATTCATTTCTACTTATTATCAACCATGAAAAGAAAATAACGAGTCATCTTTACATCAAACAATCTTGGGTCCATTACCCAACCTTTGTGCTATGGAGATTTCTTCAAGGGTTGAAATCAATGACAACAAACCTTAATAAACAATATCCCCCTTTGGCATTGAGGGCAATACTCTGATGCAATACTGAAATCATATCACTCATGTTCCCCCTAGAACCATGCCTCTGTCCTCTGTATCTGATAAATCTACTCCCCCTAGAACCATGCCTCTTTCCTCTGCCTCTGTCCTCTGCATCTGATAATTCTCTCCCCTTGGAACCATGCCTCTGTCCTCTGCCTCTGTCCTCTGCCTCTGTCCTCTGCATCTGATAAATATCTCCCCCTTTGTCATCAATGGAAAAGGTATCTTTCCATCTAGGGTTTCTCCCTTTGATTGGATTGTCCTCTTATGGTGCTTCCTCGTGTAAATATAAGACATATAAGATAAGCATTCAAAAAGCATTCATTTTGGAGTAGAAATAACTCCAAGTCTCTGACGAATATATTCAAAGGATTCATGTGGAAGTGGTTTTGTGAAGATGTCTTCCACTTGTTCTTTTGTGCCCACATACTCAACTCCGATGTTCTTTTCTGCAACCTTCTCCCGTATAAAGTGATACTTGATTGGAATGTGTTTCGTCTTGGAGTGCATCACCGGGTTCTTCAAGATACTGATGGCACTTGTATTATCAAAATATATTGGAATGGGCTCATCATACTCAACCTGTATATCTGTCAGAGTTTGTTTCATCCAAAGAACCTATGTACAACATAATGTTGTTGCAATATACTATGCCTCGGATGTAGATAAAGATACTAATGAGTGTTTCTTTCTTAGCCATGATACTAAACACTCACCCAAGTAGAACTCTGCTCCACTGGTGCTTCGTCAGTCATCAATGCAACCTTCCCAATCTGCATCTATGTAGGCAATAAGTGATAGATCCTTTCCTTTTGGATACCATAATCCAAACTCTTCTGTTCCTTTGAGATATCTGAAAATCCTCTTCACTTCTAACAAATATGATGCCTTTGGTGCTGCCTGAAATCATACCACCTGTCCAACTGCTTGCATTACATCTGGTTTGGATGTTGTCACATATAGTAGGTTCTCAATCATTGACCTGTATTTCCTCTAATCTGTAGACTTCGAATCATCATCTTTTCTCAACTTGCAACTAGTTTGCATGGGAGTGATAAATGGTTTGCAATCTTCCATTCCAAACCTCTTTAGAATTTCTATGATATACTTGGTTTGAGAAATAAAGATTCCTTGGTTTCTTTGACACATCTAAATTCCCAAAAAGAAGGATAGTTCTCCAAGTAACGACATTTCAAATTCATTCTGCATATCTTTTGCAAATTTCTAGCTTAACCTGTCATCATCACTACCAAAAATCATCAACATAAACGTCAATTAATAAAATATTACCTTCACTTACCTTGATGTAGATATTTTGCACTTCCTTTTATGAACCTTGCCTGCTGCAGATACTTATCCAATCTAGAGTACCATGCTCTAGGAGCCTGTTTTAGACCATACAAGGCCTTCTTTAATTTACACACATAATCTGCGTTCTCTAACAACTGAAATCCTTCGGGTTGTTCAATGTAGACTTCTTCTTCAAGATCCCCATTCAGAAAATATGATTTTACGTCCATCTCATATACTTTAACTTTTTTGGAGCATGCATAGGCTAAAAGCAACCAGATTGCTTCCATTATGGCAACTGGGACAAACATCTCTTCAAAGTCAATTCCTTCAATCTGTGCATATCCTTTACATACCAATCTAGCTTTGTTCATTGTAACTTGTCCATCTTCATTTAATTTATTCCTGAAAACCCATTTTGTGTCGATCACATTCCTATTCTTTGATCTTGGAATGAGTTCTCAAGTGTCATTTTTCTCTATTTGATCCAATTCTTCATTCATGGCCTTATTCCAAAATTCATCCTTGTTGGCTACCTCAAAACAATATGGTTCAATTGTAGATAAGAGTGCTAGGTGTGTTTGTTCTGGTGAATGGATTTTTCTTCTAGTCTCAACTCCTGCATCTTTGTTTCCAATAATATGATCTGAAGGATGATTCTTTTGTACTCATTTTATAGGTGTCTTTGGAGATACTTGTTGAAATTGCTCTTCTGTTTCTATCATATTCTCTTCATCTTCCTCTTCTACTTCATCTTATGCTTCTTCTTCTTCGAAAATTTGTTCCATTGATTTGTTTTTTTCTTTCTTTGATTATGGTCTGCTTGTTTCATCAATTGTTACATTGATGCTTTACACAACTTTGTTCAATCTTATATTGTAACACTTGTATGATTTCCTTGTACTTGAGTAACCAACAAGTACTCATTTATCCACATGAGAGTCAAACTTTCCCATTCTTCCATCTTCTCTTTTGATGTAGCATTTGCTTCCAAAAACTCTGAAGTGCTTCACATTTGTTGGTCTTCCTTTCCATAGCTCGTAGGAATTTGCATCAGTGTTGTTTCTGAGAATTACTTTGTTTTGAATGTGAACTGTTATATGAACTGCCTGTGTCCAAAATATAACTGTCAATTTGGAATCCATTAGCATTGTTTGAGCCATTTCCTGTACTATCTTGTTCTTTCTTTCAACAACTCCATTCTGTTGAGGTGTCCTAGAAATGGAGAATTTCCTTTTTATTCCATGACTGTTGCAGTAGTCCAAAAATTCCTTTGAAGTGAACTCTCCTCCATTATCAGATCTCAAGCATTTGATTCTTGAATCTGTCTCATTTTCAACCATTTTCTTGTAGATCTTGAAGTTTTCAAAATCTTTTGACTTGTTCTTGAGAAAGAAAATTGCAGTCATTCTTGTATAATAATCAACTAATAACATAAAGTATCTCTCACCTTTTAATCCCTTTGTTGTAGTTGGTCCAACTAGATCAGTATGCACAGTTTCCAGTGGTCTTGTTGTTGAATATTCCTTTGATTTGAACCTGGTCTTTCTTTGCTTTCCTTGTTGACAATGCTTGCATAAAGTGCTGGTTAGTTTCGTGATCTGGGGCATTTCTCTGACTGCTTCTCTTTTGTTGACTTTGACAAGGTTATCAAAATGCATGTGACCCATTCTTTTGTGCCATAGCCAACTTTCATCTTCCTTTCCTAGACAACACTTTTCACTTCTAATTTCACTTAGCACATATATGTTGTTTGAAGTTCTTGCAGCTGTACTGACTAATTTCCCTGAACCTTCTCTTCTTATCTCACACTTTTGTGAATCGAAAGTAACTTTATGACCTTGGTCACACATTTGAATCACACTTAGAAGATTATGTTTCATATCTTCTACTAGTAGAACATTTTGTGTTGTTTTATTCTTGTTCCCAATTCGGAGTGTGCCTTCTCCAATGATTTTGGTTGAATTATCATTTCCGAAGGAGACTGGTCCGTTTCTTTCCTTGCGCAATGTAAGAAATTTGTCTCTATCACCTATCATGTGTTTTGAATACCCATTGTCAACATACCAACCGTGTTTCTTCTTCTTATCTTGTAGAGCGACTGTGCATTCTTCATTGCTATACTGATCTTGTTTTCTTATCAATGTCAATTTTTGAGGTTCTTGTCTGTGATTGTTGTTATTTTGTTGAAGTTCTTTAGGAGGGACTGTCATTCTGCAATTTTTGGCCACATGTCCAAAATTGTTACATTTGTAACATTCCACTTCAATGCTCAAAGATTCAAACCTGTTGTAACTTCTTCTTTGTGTTTCACTAGGTCTTCTTGAGTAACCCCTTTGTGTATGACTCTCAAAGTTGTTATTGTTCCTATTGTTAGTTTTTCAATTCATAGCTTTATGTCCAAAATTATTACATGCATAACATAAACCAAAAAATATAGTTTGATACCTAGGAGTTGAAGATTTTATGAAAGAAGGTTCTCTTATGAATCCTTCTTATTATTGAGGTCTATCTATCTGTTGTTGATTCTGAAATCTAAATCTTCTCAGTGGAGGAGTGTCCCTGTAATCTTCCTTGTATATCTTCCTATCCCCTTTGATTGTTTCTGCATAGATTTTTGGATTTGTTTCTTTCTCTGTTGTTTTGGATCTTAATCCCTTTTCTGTCTGATTGTATCCAAGTCCAGACTTGTCAAGATGAGATTTTTGACTGCTGATAATGTCATCTAGAACTTTTGAGCTATTCTGCTTATTTTCCTTTTGAATATCCTTTCTTAGTGTGACAATCTTTGCTTCCATGTTTCCAATGATATTTTCCTTTTCTTCTAGTTGTTCTTTGAGTGCTTCTTCAATTATTTTATCTTTTTCTATTTGAACCTTCAATATTGTGATCATTTGTTCTAGTTCTTGAGTGTCCTTTTTCTTGTCTAATTCTGCTTGTAGTTTCTTGTTTTTCTTCTTTTCACTTCTGATAACTTCTATGACACACATTAATTCTTCTCGATAGTCAACTTCCGCCTCTTCAATTTCGTCTTCAACTTCTTCATATCCTTCTTCGGCTTCTTCATATTCTTCTTCAGAGTCTTCTTTGTCAGAATCTTTTACTGCCATGAATAGAACTCTTCCTATCTCACTGACACTAATTTCATCTTCATCTGATGTGAGATGTCTTCTTTGATGCATAAGATTTTCTTGAAATCTTTCTTTGTAGTTTTTTTTTCCTTTATATGTGTGTTTTCCTTTTGAGTAACCTTCATCATTTATCTTTTTCTTATGAGAACCTTTGTTAGAAAAATGACCAATACCATCATAATTAAAAAAAAATTAAAGGAATATTACCTCTATACCTACCATTGGTTCCCTTGTTTAGTCTTTTGAAGAAGTTGGCCACTTCTTCATCATCTTCTGAGACGTCACTATTGTTGCTATATTCTTCTTGTTCCTTTTTCTTTTGCTTTGATCTTTTGGATAATTTGAAGGTTGCTTATTTTACATCTGGATTTTCCTGTTCAGTTCTCATTTCATATGATGTGAATATTCCATGTAGTTCATCCATGTTTATTGAGTTCAGATCCGATCTTTCTTCTAATGTTGATATTTTAGGGTTGAATATCATAGGAAGAGATCTTAGTACCTTTTGAACAATTACAGATTCTTCGATTTCTTCTCCCAATCCTATGATTGCATTCACTTTTTCGTCAACTCTTAAGAAGTAGGATGCAATATTCTCATCTTCCTTCATTTTTAGTTGTTCAAACTGACCTCTGTAAGTTTGATTTTTTTTTGCTTTGACTTTTGTATCTTCTTCATAAATATTTCGAAGCGTGTCCCAAATCTCTTTAGCGGATTTACAATGTGCAACTTTGGTGAATATTGTTTCACTGAGACCATTAAAAAGTGCATTTGTAGCTTTGGAATTATTTTGACCAAGTTTCACTTCTTTGTCATTTGTTGGTGGAACTGCTTGTACTGTGTATCCATCTAAAATTGATTGTCAAATTTCAAACCCCTGTTCTTGTATATATGTGTTCATCCTTATGCTCCAAAAAGAATATTTTTGTCCATAAAAGTGTGGTATTCCATTTTTATATGAGTTGGTACTCTCCATGATCTACCTTTCAGTGGTTAAACTAATTTCTGAAGGAACCTTCTCTGATACCAATTGTTGGATTACTGTGAGGGGGGGTGAATCAGTAATAGCGTAATTATAATATTTTTTCTCCAAATAATCCAAGTGTTATATCAATGTAGAATTATTATCCAATAATGAGCAATAAGAAATGAACAATCACACACATACACAGTACATCATTGTTTTACGTGGAAACCCAAATCGGGAGAAAACCACCAAATGCTTTTTCTTATATTTCTTGAAGAATTACATTCATTGGAAGCATCAACTTCCTTTGTTTTCTAGCTACAACTGGAAGGAGACACCAATCCCCTAGTTTCTCAGGCTACAACTTGAGGGAATCTCCAACTCTCCAATTCTCTGGCTACATACAGAAGAAGGATACAACCCCCTAAGTTCTCCGTCTAAAACTAGAAGGTGGCTACAACCACCTGTCCTTGCCCCATCCAACCGCCCTGAAGTAGAAGTATAATGATGGAACCACTGTCACACTATCACTGTGAGATATACCATTGTAAACCTATACCAATAAAATTGAACCATGCATCAACCATGAATCAACCTGTAACTCAATGTAATCAACCTGTACCATAAACAAGTGCATCAACCATGCACCAACCTGTACCAAACAATCTGTAATCAACCTGTACCATAAACAAGTGCAACCAACCATGTTCCAAGTATGTACCAATCATGTGTCAACTACGTATCAACTATGACTCATCAATATGTACCAACATCATCAACTGTACACCTCATGTATGTGCCAACTCATCAACTACTTGTCTCAACCATGTACCTCAACCAAAATCCCTCATCAATTTCATCATCCAAATAACATTTATAACTCTTTAATAGATCCAGTTTATATGATCACATACCTGCAAACCTTCATTAACTTTAAACAACAAGAGACTAGAATTTGCATCAAGCTTTTCTTTAGTCTGACATGACTAGTTTTGGATTAGTCAACAACCCTAACTTGAAATAATCATAACTTTGTACCTATAATGAATAAATATCTGAAACTAATACACAATGTTCTTCTGTGTGTTTTATACAATTCCTCCTGGTGTCACTACTTGGAACCTCTCATAAAATTAGTTATAGAAATAATGGCATACCTTGTTGAATTCTGGCTTATTCTAGAGATCGACCTTATAGAGTGTGCCCCGCACGGAATATTTTTTCAATAGATATAAAATTGTTAGACAACACACAACATACTACAAACTGTACTCTAACCAACACATTTTGTATTACTGAATTTGGATGTGTTATGAAGAAGTTATGATGTTTTTACCTGAAACACCTGTTTTTGACTAGTTTTGGGACTAGCCACAAACCCTATTTTCCATGGAGTGTAACTCCAAAAATAAAATGACCCACAAGAGGAATT
Source organism: Picea sitchensis (assembly GCA_010110895.2). NCBI lineage: Eukaryota > Viridiplantae > Streptophyta > Pinopsida > Pinales > Pinaceae > Picea > Picea sitchensis. The sequence continues at coordinate 13,493 of SNQJ01S0161895.1, forward strand.
GTTTACCACAGATACTTGGATATGTTTCCTCATTGGCATAGCAATTTCACGTTCTAAATAATTCTAGAAAAAAAAAGTTATTGTGAAAATGGTTAGATGACCTGTAAATAACATACCTTAGAAAGCATCATCAAAAGAATTTATCCTTCCTTGAATTCTAGCCTTCTTTTCTTCACCTTCCCTCAGAAATTTGGCTTATATATCCTTTGGTTACCTCAAACACCTATAGGTATTCAATATTCTCAAGTGTAATTTAAATGAGAGAGCCTTTCCTCTTATTTATACTCTCTGAGTAGCTTTCTTAAAAACATCTTCTAGGTCACTTTGGCCACTTTCCTTATTTTAGGGTTAACCCACTTCTAATTTCTCCATTAAATTTATTATTTAAATAATTGATTTTGTATTCACTTTGAATTATAGTGCACTCATCACTTCACTTTATTATTTACCTTTAAAAATTCTTAAACCACTTTGACTACTTTGACCTTTGGGGCTTCTAGATGACATATGAGGGTCCTCCAACTTCGTAAGGCCATAACTCTCAAACCGTGAGGACTTATGTGACATTACACATACCACCATAAATGGAATGACATTTACTATCCATATAGAATAGTATTACCAGAAAATATATCAAAACTCATACCGTTATCCATCAAACAAACTTGGGTCCATTACCCAAACCTGGGTTCTCCAACTTCTCATGGCCATAACTCTCTAACTGTGAGGAGTTATGTGACGTTCCAAATACCACCGGAAATGGAATGACAAGCACTATCCATCTAGGATATTTTCACTGACAAATTCACTAGTATTCATCTCATTATTCCACAAATAAGCATGGGTTCTCTAACCATACTTCTAGGATAACTCAATCCACAAAGCGTCTTCCCGTGAGGGATTTCACCATAAAGGGACAACTTTGGATTTCATCCATTTCTACTTATTATCAACCATGACAAGACAATAACGAATCATCTGTACATCAAACAATCTTGGGTCCATTACCCAACCTTTGTGCTACGGGGCTTTCTTCAAGGGTTGACATCAATGGCAACCAATCTTAATGAACATCTCTTTGTTTTCATTAGCGTAAAGAAGAAAATAAATGTTACCAAAATAAGGACAAACTCTTACAAGCTTCATAGTGAAACAGTACGTTGGACAATTCCTAAGACATCATGGGTCAAAAGAATTTGTCATCTTTGTGATACTAACAAGGTTGAATATGAACAACACTTTCTCTTAGATAAATGTGCATACACCCACATTAAATCACAATTTTAAGATATTTGTTACAAAACATACGTTCCTAACCTTTTCACTCATCAAAACTATGGTGATTTATGAATGCTTCTCTTAAATATTTTTGAACACATAAATATAATTCTAAAGAAACCCAAGTAATTTTCTTATCTTTCTTAAGGTCTGATTAACTAAATTTGGTTTACGTTAACCATCATAACCACCACCACCACCATCGTCGCTACCACCATGACCACT
>SNQJ01S0161895.1:15005-27337 GCA_010110895.2 Picea sitchensis
TTTATTATTACTAAAATAGATAATTTTTGTATTATTATAGCATAGAATATGGAATCAAGTGTAAATTAATTATCAATTAAAATATTTTAATAATAATATATAATAATTATGTATTCACTTTCATATAATAAATTGCATATTCTCCAAAAAGATAATTATGTCAATATTATTTCATAATCAAATTATTTAAAAAGTATGAACCTTTTTCAAAAAACAAAATTTAAATTAAATATATAAAAATCACAGATAAAATTAACTGCATATTGACTGCATGTCACATGGTGTGTTGTCAGCAGGGGTAGTTAAATCCCCTCACCACCATCACCCTCCCCAATTCAATTAGCATGCCTTGCATTTACGCTGAGCAGAGCATAGAGCATAGGGAAGGTCCAACAACGCTAATGGCGTTTCAAATATGGTTTATGGGAACTGGTACGATGCCCCCTACCCACAACACTTCAGCATTCATGGCCTCCATTTCCATCACCTCACTCATCATCACGCAGGGATTTCCCTGTTCCTTCCCTTATCTTTTTTTTTCGTCCTCAGTCTCTCATTCTCCCTTGGCTATCAAGCTTTGGCTCTCCCAGACCTCTTTTTTTTTCATTCTATCCCTCCCAAGCATTTTTGACCCCTCCATTGTGCACTCTTTTTTCCCCAGGCTTGGTTTCGTTATGCCCTGTGAAAGAGGCAAGCCCAAGAGTGGGTCGGCCTACTATAGCCAAGTAGATAGAAACTGGATCACTAGACCTGTGGCTCTCCATCCCTTTCCAAGAAGCAACACAACCCATTCCCCCCATTCTGATCAGAACTGAGACATGGAAGCCCAGGCAGAGCGTCATTCTCCTATCCCAGAGCCTAATTACAGAGGTTGCATAGTGGAGGAGGATATTCCTCCTCAATGGGTGGATATTCCTCTCACTTGCAGGATGTTAGCGGTGAATGGATGACATAGGCATGCACCAAGGAGCTGGTCATGAAAAGTTGTCTGATAGAGGAGGAAATTCCTCCTCTGTTGCCAGATTGCTGCAAAAATTCCACCGACCTCAACATGGCAGACCCAGAAATCAATTGGGGTGAATTTTGGCATGAGATACAAGGACATGACTCACCCAAAGCACCATTGAAACATGCCCTGGACAACCATGCCTCGCCCCCATCGTCCAGGCTCACGGAGGAACACATGGCCCTCATTTTCGAAATGAGGAGGGACCTAGCCAAGAAGATGTATAACTATAGCCTCCTTAGTAAGCACATGGATTTCCTATTTGATTCCTTATCAGGCGAGCCCACAAAGAGCCGATGCCCAACTTTTTTCTAGCCTTATGCCTTCACGGTTAGCCAGGGCAAAATCCCGATTTCGCCTCATGTTAAGACTTTCTATTTTTAATTTTTTGGTCTTAGTTGTTTTGTTTTTATGTTTCCATGAAACTCTGATGCAGCCCACCTATTTTGGTTCCCATGCATATGGAAGAACATGTGGAAAGCCATTACAGTTTTCAGACATGTGTTATTTTCTATGCACTGTAACATCCCTAGCCACCAATAGGCCAGGCAACGTCACTTTCGGACGTCTCTCTATGCTCTGATACCAAATTCTTTTAACACCTCTGGCCACCCAGGTTGGGCCATTCTATCTCATATAAATAACAATTATCATCTAACTATAATTAAAACCATAGAAAAACAACATATTCTACTAATACACATACTGATGCATAAATAACAGTAAAAGCATACATGCAGTAATTCAGACAAAACCATAGAGGTAAAAGCTTATATAAATACATAGCAGTTGAATGAATAGGGAATAAATACTTATCCTTTAATTGAGATCCACCAATTGTGTGCATACCTTCCACGAACATCCCAGCCTTAGACCATGTTGCTAATCACTCTCAACAGTAGGTCACCCCAAAGCTGGGACTAATCTCCACCCAGGGAAAGGGAATCCTAGACTAGGCTGAGGTTACAAGAAACTGCATAGTGCAACTAGAAGGATTCTCTCCATGAGCCTTCTTACACCCACTACTCATAAAATCTCATTCCCCACATGCTTGTTCCACCCCGGGAATATGCACCTTCACTGTTCCACAATCCATCGACTACTCTACTTCCCCTTTCAGGGTCTCGGCAACAGGCCAGATCAGGAATTCTCAGAGATTCGTAGCTAGTGTTGGACTCTCTCTAGGAGAAAATCACTTCCCAGCAAACTCTCTCACCTGGAGAGAGCTTCTCACAGGCTTGAAAACTTGCCTCTTCAACCACAGGCCTGACAACCCGCTTCTTCAACCAGCTTCCACTAAGTTTCCAGCAAGGTGAGGACAACAACAAATCTCAATATAATTCAGGGAATGTCAACAGTCCACAATTCAGCAAAGCAAAACACAGTTTTGGAAAGTACATATATGATGGCTTCATAGGAAAACACAGATCAACTTCATGGTTTACTGGTTTCAGAGATGCGAGAAATATGCAGAGGTCCACGATTAAGGCCAAACGAGTTAGGCAAAGGATGGGAGAATGGGATCCAACCCCCCAATGAGATAAATTTCCCATCTTAAACTACGTGTGTCTGAGCCAACACATGTCGCCCATGAAGCACGCTCCTTTCCATTTGGAAGTCCTTCTCTCTTCCCAAATAAACTTAGGATATAAACATATCCTTCTAATCAGCTTTTGGAATAATAATAAATTATTATTCTCTTGGAATTAAGCCCTTAGGATTAGCCCCTCTTTCCATCCTCTCAGTCCCCTCTCCCTTACCCAACCTACTACCTAGTGGAAGCTTAGTCCCCCATACTCTTTCTTCATGGTCGGTATACACACAGTGATGTATTTATATTAATAATATGAATATTTACATGTACAAAAAAGACTCTTGGCCTTTGGCACCTAGACTCTCAGGCCTAATAAACACATAATCCCATAGCTAATAATTTCTTGGATCACTAGCCTACAAAACATGTTACAATTCATAAATACAACTTGGGTCCTTGGGGATATTACAATCCCCTCCCCTAATTTATGCATTGTCCTAAGTGCAAATTATTTACACAGCATCAACTAGATTTTCAAAATCCCCAAAAAGATGCGGTTATTCTGCCCACATAGCATCCTCATGCTCCCATGTCGCATCCTCAGGACCGTACCAGGTCCACTGGACCTTTACAATCCCTATGGATCGATTTGGAAGTTGTTTTCTCTTCTGGTCCAATATGTGCACTGGGTGCACCTACAAGACATCTTCTTGCTCCACCTGAATCACATTCCAATCAATCACATGATTAGGATTAGGTATATATTTCTTAAGCAATGAAACATGAAACACATTATGTACAGTCATGGATGCAGGCAATGCAAGCATATATGCAACTAGTCCAATCCTTTATAGGATTTCAAATGGCCCACAATATTTGGATGCCAACTTGGAACAATTCCCAAACTTCAGGGAACTTCTGTTGGCTTTCACTTTCAATAAAACATGATCACCCACTTTAAACTCCCTATGGTTCCTGTTCTTATCAGCATAAATTTTCTACCTGTCTTGGGCAGCCTTCAAATTCTGCTTAATCTTCAACATTTTCTCTTCCATTTCCTTGAGCAACTCTGGCCCAAATACTGCCCTACCATCTAGGTTTTCCAGCTTACTGGGGTGTTGCACTTTCTACCATAAAGTGCTTCAAACAGGCTCATCTTCAGTGATGCTTGATACCCATTGTTGTAGGCAAATTCTACCAAGTGTAGGTAGTCTTCCCATTTAGATGGTTTGTCCATCACATACATCCTTATCATATCTTCTATCACTTAGTTCACCCTTTCTGTCTGCCCATTAGACTCGGGATGATAAGCAGTGTTGAAGTTCAGATTTGTTTTAAACCCTTTGAATAACCCCTTCCAGAATTTTGAGGTAAATTTTGGGTCTCTGTCAGACACAATTATTTTGGGAATATCATACAATCATGCTACTTACCTCATATAGATATCGATAACATTAGCTTCCTTGTGAGTAGTCTTCAATTGAATAAAATGGGCAGCTTTCATAAGCTTGTCCACCACCACCATGATGGAATCATGTTGTTTATTTGTTCTGGGTAATCCTGTGATGAAATCCATTGTCACCACTTCCCACTTCTACTCAGGAATGGGTAAAGGCTGTAGCAACCCTGTTGGATGCCTATGTTCATCTTTGACCTTCTGGCACTCCATGCATCTGGAGATGTATTCTACAATTTCCTTCTTCATACCTTGCCAAAAGTAATGGCTCTTGAATGCTACCACTATTTTATGATATCCAGGGTGCCTAGCATAAGGCTCATTATGCATTTCTTTCAAGATCATAATTCTCAATTCCTAGAAATTAGGTACATAAACTCTATTTTTGTACAAGACTGTTCCATCAAATTCCAATATATAATCTTCCACTTTGTGTAGCATCTTACCTTGGTGTAGCTTTGTCACCAATTCCATGTACTACAAATCTGCATTTGCACCTTCCAAAATTATGGATTTAATATCATTTTGATACATGTTGATGGTCATAGCATGTAGTTCATGCACTCTTTTGCTAAGTGCATCAGACACTTTGTTCTCCTTTCCTTTGATATGCTTGATATCAAAGTCGTACTCACAAAGGAATTCCAACCATCTACTATGCCTAGCATTCAAGGTTCGCTGATCAAAAAAATACTTCAAACCGTTATGGTTTGTCCTTAGTTCAAAACTCTTTCCCATGAGGTAATGTCTTCATTTATTCAGAGCATACACTGTGGCTGCCAACTCCAAATCATGAGTTGCATAGTTCTTTTCATGATCCTTCAACTTCCTGGACTCATAACATATTACAAACCCATTCTGACTGAGGACTCCCCCCAGTACTTCTTTTCATGCATCTGTACACACTACAAAATCTTCATTTGGATATGCAATCCTCAGGATTGGAGAATTGGTTAACAACTTCTTCAATTGCTGGAAGCTTCTCTCACATTCTTTTGTCCACTAAAATTTCTTCTCCTTCCTTTGCAAGGAAGTGATCGGGTGAGCTATCCTTGAAACCCTGCAATGAACCTTCTGTAGTAGCTAGCTATACCCATAAAGGATCTGACTTCTATCACATTCTTCGACACTGACCATTCTTTGATGGCTTCTATCTTCTCAGGATCCATGACAATCCCATCCTTTGAAATGATATGTCCCACATAATGGATTTGTTTTTGATAGAATGAGCACTTGCTCAATTTGGCATACAGTTGGTGCTCTCTTAGTACTTGCAACACCATCCTTAGATGATGTTCATGTTCTTCCTCCGACTTGGAATACACCAGGATGTCATCCAAAAATACTATGACAAACTTGTCTAGGTATTCTCTAAATACACCATTCATTAAGCACATGAAAACATCGGGTGCATTTGATAACCCAAATGGCATCACTGTGAATTCATAATCACCATACCTTGTTATAAAGGTGGTATTGTTGATGTATTCATCCTTTATCCTTACCTGGTGGTACCCTGACCTAAGATCTATTTTTGAAAATATCTTGGCATCCTTCAACTGATCAAAGAGATCATCGATCCTTGGCAAAGGATACTTGTTCTTAATAGTCACTTTGTTCAATTGTCTGAAATCGATGCACAATATCAATGTCCCATATTTCTTTTTCACGAACAAGACTAGGGAACCCCAAGGTGACACACTTGGTCATATATACCCCTTCTTCAGACGTTATTCATCTCTAGTGTACTCATTCTGTAAGGATTTTTTGACACTGGAGCTACTCCAGGAATCTGGTTTATAGAGAAATCAATATCTCTCTTTGGGGGAAGTCCTGGTACCTCCTTGAATACATCTTCAAAATCTTCCAAGACTGCATGGTCTTCAATATTTGACACCTTATCCTTAGGTGCTTCCTCCATATGGGTTGCAAATATTTGGAATCCCTTTCTGTAGCACTTTTTTAGTTGCATTTTTGATATTTCTCTGATAGTCAATTCCCTTGGGATTCCTTTCACTCTCCTTGGGTTTCCTTCCTCATCTAGGCAAGTGAATGCCTTGTTATGACAGTCTAAGATGGCATGGTGTTGGTCCAACCAATCCATCCCAATTAGACAGTCATAGGAACCTAAAGTTAAGATGTTCACTTCATCCCTTGTGCTCAGTTTGTTCATGTCCACTGGACTGGACTTAACCAACTCGGTAACATTTCTTTTGGATCTTGTATCCAACTGCACTAACCAAAATTTCCCAAGCTTGTTTCTTGGAAAATGAAAACTTTCCACCCTCTTGGGATCTATATAACTATGACTATCCCCTGAATCAATTGAAATAGTAAAGGCGTGGTTATTGATCATACCTTAAACTTCAATCATGTGTGATTGAAACTCATCTTGCTTCTTGTCCAGAGCTGCATAGATCCGTGGTATTCTACTACCCATGTCCTCCACTTTTTCTACTTGTTGAACATTGTGGACAACTCTCATTTTTCTATTTTTGTGGGGACAATCTCTATACTTGTGGTCTCCCTAACAACCCCAACATTGAATGGGTGTCTGCCTTGGCCTTTGTCCCCTACCTCGGCCATTCTCTGCTTTCTAAAAGATGGTTTTCCTTGAGGATTGTTTCTGAAAAAGGATGGCTTAGATCTGTTATTCCTCTGATCCATCTTGAATTTTTTATTGTCTTCCCAAGCTTTATGGAAAGTAGGCTTTTCTCTTTGTTGCTCATATAAGAACTTTTCTCTCCTTATAGTTTCTTCCATAGTTTTAGGATCATGATACTGAATCTTTTCACTGATGGAAGGTGGCAGTCCACTCAGATACCTTTGAATTTTGACAGTCTTATCCTTGATGAAAGGAACATACTTCAACAACTCTAGGAATTTTCTTTCATACTCATCAATGGACATGCTACCCAGCTTGAGTTCAAAGAACTCTTTCATCTTTCTGTCATAGTATCTCTTAGTCAAGTATTTATTTTCGAAGTGTTTCTTGAATTCCTTCCAAGTAACATTTTTCTCTTTAATGTGTTGCACTTGCACAAGTTGATCCCACCACATGGATGCCTTTCCTTTCAGTTGATACATTGCAATTCTCCCTTCTACATGAGAGGAGTAATTTTGTAGTTGGAAATATTTCATCATGCCAAGAAGCCATGTCTCGACATATTCCTCCTTATTGTGCTCTCCATAAAATGTAGGAGGCTTAATCTTCTTCATTTCACCCTTCAATTCATCCACTCCATATATCTTGTGCTTTCTGGTAGGAGATGGGCTTGAACTATTGTGTTCCCTCCTCTTGGAGTGCCCTTGGGAGTGATGATGGTGTCTTCCAACACTCCTTGATTTCATCTTCTCATCAGGGGACCTGGGACTTCCTGATTTATTGGAGTCACTCTCCTTATCCAATTTATTTTCTATCCTTTCCAGGCTCTGTATCAACTTTATGTTGAATTCTCCATGTTGTTCCCTGGATTTCATGATATTTTTGTTATCTGCTCGGTGAGTCTGGACATCTTTCTGAAATATTTTAATGATTTTCATCATGTCTCCCCCCTCATTTATCTCTTCTCCATGCCCATTGGAGTTTGATCCTTCAAATCCCAAATGGACATCCATTCCTTTAGCTTCATTTTCTGAACTGAAACCATTTCGTGCCTCCTCCATTTCTATATACTACGTGGCAATTCAGTTTGGTTCTAAAAATCGTTAACTCTGAAAACACAATGTGCAGTCAGCTAAATTTTGTCAGGCCAACAGTCCTTAACAAATTCCAGAGTATTCATAAACCAATCTAATTCAAATAAATCTTTCATATTTCATTCTGCAGTTCTCGATCAATCAAGAATCCCCACAGATATTTTCTTTCGAAGCTCTACTCTGTTCTGCAATACTTTTAGAGCACTAGCCCCTTTCTCTTATCCCCCAACCCATGCGACCATGGGATGTGTCCAAGCGCTAGGTCGATAGGCGCTTATTCAGGATTTCAGGCCTCTAGCTTCAGAAGTTTTCAAATCACATCACAAAAATTTTCTCGGATTTCTGGATTGATGAACTCGCAAAGTAGGGTGGATCAACAGTCCACGACTACCCAACATCCAACAACTGGCACTCACTATGGAACCTCAAGCATTTGAGCTCTAGGACTTCAGAGCTTCAGAGCTTCAGGACTTCGGAGGATTTCACATCCGCACACCCCCAACACCTCGAACCGTTAATCTCCGAACACTTCCATGTCAACTTTTGTGACATCATTACATCTCGTCACCTTGACGTTATGAAACTTTTGAAATTTATTTCTTTCGTTCCCTTATGAACCATTCTTCTGGAGTTTCAAGTCTCTGAACTTCACAACTGGCACCATGCGTCCACTGGGACTCATGGTTTTCATAGTTGAACTAAGATACCAAATAGTCACATCACTTAACGCCTTTAAAATTGCACGACGGTTTGGAGTAACTCGTCTTTCGTCCCGCAATTCTTCTGACACCGACACGTAACCCCCCGGTAAAACTGTGGTTTGGATTGTGGGACCGCCTTGGGGAATTAACTCTCATGCAACTTGGGTCCCCGCAATGGTTCCTGGCCATCCATATTGATCTATCGTGATCAATGTCAGTGTGGGTCCACCGACCTTTAACTATGTCATGTAATCTCAGGGCCCACATAATACAACTAACAACATTCCAGGTGGGGGAACGTGGTAGGTATAGGGGAGGTCCATGTCACCTTCAGGTGACATCATCATGACTCACTACTTTGGCTCTTCAGGGATTTGGAACTCCATGCTTCGGGAGTTCTCTCGTCAGCACACACTCATTCTCCCGAACGTCGAAATCCCAAACAAGCCAATCTGTTGACATGTGTCCCTCTTGACGGACGGTCCAGATTAGCTTCGAAATTTGAATCTTTGGGAGCTCTTTTTCCTTCATACCACGCTGTAACTTCCACCCTTGGCTTGATCCAATGGTTTTGGTCCAACCTTGGCCCAATCCAACAGTCAATCTCTTCTCCCCAGATCTACGATGTAGATCCACTTCGGGGACTTCGGGGCTTCAACCTCTTTCCCCCTATAACACAAACTTTGTCGAAGTCCCGAATTCTTAAGGACTTGCATATTAACTCTCATGCACTATTCTCTAGATCTGACGGTCGATATTTGTCCTCCTTCTCCTAAACAGATTCCAACGACCCACAATACTGTGCGGCCCATTACCACATTTGTTGTGGTTTTATAATACCGCTATACCTCCTGAGCTTCGTAACACGACCAAGGTAACCTCTTGGCACCATTTCTCTCTGAACCTTGGTTCTAATGACCACTTATCCCACCCATCTAGGCTCAGTTATTTAACCTTGTCTCTAATGACCACTTATCCGGCCCATCTAGGCTCAGTGCTTGAACCTTGGCTCTGATACCAATTTGTAATGTCCCCAGCCACCAACAGGTCGGGCAATGTCACTTCCGAACGTCTTTCTATGCTATGATACCAATTTGTTTTAACAACCCCGACCACCTAGGTCGAGCCATGATATCTCATAGAAATAACAATTATCATCTAACTATAATTAAAACCATAGACAAACAACATATTCTACTAATACACAGACTGATGCAGAAATAACAGTAAAAGAATACATGCAGTAATTTAGACAACCATAGATGTAACAGCATATATAAATACATAATAGGTGAATGAACATGGAATGAATACTTTTATTTTAATTGAGATCCACCAACTATGTGTAGACCTTCCACGAACCTCCCAGCCTTAGACCACGCTGCTAATCACGATCAGCAGCGGGTCACCCTCGAGATGGGACTAAGCTCCACCAAGAGCAAGAGAATCCTAGACTAGGCTGAGGTTACAGGAAACTGCACAGTGAAACTAGAAAGATTCTCTATAGGAGCCTTCTTACGCCCACTACTCAGGGACTCTCATTCACCACATGCATGTTCCACCCCCGGAATATGCACCTTCATTGTTCCACAGTCCATCGGCTGCTCTACTTCCCCTTTTAGGATCTCGGCAACAGGCTGGATCAGGAATTCTAAGAGCTTTGTAGCTAGTGCTGGACTCTCTCTAGGAGAAAATCACTTCCCAAAAAACTCTCTCACCTGGAGAGAGTTTCTCACAGGCTTGACAACCTGCCTCTTCAACCAAAGGCCTGAAAACCCAGTTCTTCAACCATTTTCTACTCAGTTTCTAGCAAGGTGAGGACAACAACAAAGCTCAATATAACTGAGGGAATGGCAGAAATCCACAATTTGGTAAGGCACAACACGGTTTTGGTAAGTACAGATATGTTGGCTTCACAGGAAAACACATATTACTGGTTTACTGATATGTTTGCTGCACATATTAATGATATGTTGGCTTCATGGGTTACTGGTTTCAGAGATGTGAGAAAGACACAGAGGTCCACGACCAAGGCCAAACGAGTTAGGCAAAGGATGGGAGAATGGGAGCCAACCCCCCAACCAGATGACTTTCCCAGCTTAAACTGCGTGTGCCTGAGAAGACACATGTCTCTCATGAAGCATGCTCCTTTCCATTTGGAAGTCCTTCTCTCTTCCCAAAGGAACTTAGGATATAAACATATCCTTCTAATAATCTTTTGGAATAATAATAAATTATTATTCTCTTGGACTTAAGCCCTTAGGCTTAGCCCCTCTTTCCAACCTCTCAACCCCCTCTCCCTTACCTAGCTTAGTGGAAGCTTATTCCCCCATACTCTTTCTTCATGGTCGTTCTACACACAACGATGTATTTATATTAATAATATGAATATTTACGTGTACAAAACAGGCTCCTGGCCTTTGGCACCTAAGCTCTCTGGCCTAATAAACACATAAGCCCATAGCTTATAATTGCTTGGCTCACCAGCCTACAAAACATGTTACAATTCATAAATACAACTGGAGCTCGTCCTTGGGGATATTACATGCATAGTGCCACCTATGCACAATAGTGTCCATGCGCAGTGCCACCTGTTCTGGTTTCCACACTTATGGCAGAGGTGGCTAGTCTTGATGTAATATTTTGACACGTGTCGCTTTTATGGCATTAGATAATACATTATCTTTTTGTATTTACAAAAAAAACTATATATTATATAATTTTGATTTATATTATTATATTATTACATGATAATATTATATTTTAAATATATTAAAAATTATATAAATATTATTTTTATTTTTATTTTTATTATAATTATGCCAATGGGCATCCCCACTATTGGAATTGATGAGTTAATGAAGATTTTAATTACAAATTCCAATCTTATGGTCAGTATTTAAAGATGTCAGCATATTCTTTGTTGTCCTCCCAATTCAATGAATGAGATTTAATACTCGTAACTTCCTAGCATTTTTTAATGCATCCTTTAACCTGTTTACTTTTTTACATTTACCTAATCATATTAAAAAATTATTGTTGGACCATCTCATTGCCACGTTTCTTATTAGTAAACTTAATTGACATTAAATATTTACTTCACTATTAACCTTTTATTATTTACAGTTTGAGATTTACATTTTGGCCACTTTTGACAATACTTCTCGTACAATTACCTACCACATAGCTAGGGCGGTTCTCATACAATTACCTACCATACAACTCAGGCATTTCATTTTCTACATGCAAATGCAAAAGATGATAGGCATTCTAAAACCCATCCAAGTGTTGTAATGTGAATCACATGTAAATATTTGGAATTCCTTCTTAGTTTCATTCACCATGTATGTGATAGGAATCCTAAAAGGCACTCCAAACTGTAAATTCTAACCTTGTACAATATCTACTACAAATAGATATTCAGAAAATAATAGAAAATATACAATGGCAAATACAAACATTACACAGAGATTTTTCCCCTGGAAACCCAAACTAGGAAAACCAGCATATTCTATATTCATTCATTATGTTACAATGTTTACAATACAAAATACATATAGGATCCAGTGGCATCCAAAACCCTAACCCAATGACCTGGATTAGTCCAAAACCCTAATTCCTTAACCGGAAATAGAAAACCATTGGCAAAGAAACCATGTGCCAAAAAACCACCTAAATATAATGCGGTCTCAGACACTACTACTTGAGTAAAAAATATACACATACCCAACATTCTCCCACTTGTTGTTTTATTTGCACACAGGGGGTTACAGGGTTACATAGTCAACAATCCAGGGTAGCAATGCACATGGATCCTCTACACCAAGAGAACTTCTCAGTGCTCATAGATTTTGTTAATGAATCTGCAACATTCTTCAAAGTGTCCACCTTCATCAACAATACTTTCTTTTCTTCAACCATGTCTCTCACAAAGTG